>JAMPIV010015901.1:0-142500 GCA_024509875.1 Oreohelix idahoensis
TTATAAGTGTCTGTTAATTTTAATTGTTCTGTTTTTTTTTCAGGGTTTGTGCGACCTTCAGCACGTTACTTTATTTTGCTGTGTTGTTGATTTTGTTGTATTAATAAACTATAAAATGTACACTGGATCAGTTTCTTTATAACTATACTGTACATATATGCTTGTCTGTATAGTTGTGTCTGTGGACTTTAGTGAAACCGTATCTCCTTCATGGTAGTCAGAGGTGGTGAGACAATAGTTAGTAATTAAGTCACAAGTGGTGAGGGAGAGTCAATCTCGGTTCTCACCCTCAAAGCTATAAGTCTCATCTTTCCACATTCACTGTCATTTCTCATACAAAATCTAGCTTCTCAGACTTTCTCATAACTAGTGTCTTGTCTCTATACTCAGACAAACTCTAAACATAAATCCACTTCATGACACTCTGCATAGTTGGAGAGCCCCCTTGGATGGTGGGGAATGCACAGTATGCCACACACTTCTTACTCCTAACTTGGGACCAGATGTGACAATCCTTTAAATGGAAGCCAAGCTGGAGAAAGCAGAGCTCATGACTTCAACTCAACATGTTTCGGAATGGCAGAAAAGTCTAGATCTACAGTGTAGATAATACCAAGGAGTCTTCAACCTGGTATTGGCTGCTAAAGAGCGTGAAGCTCAGCAGCCCTAGTTAATCAACAACAACAAAGGCGCCGCATTTTACTGTGCTGCGCTTTACGGCACTTCTCAATTATAACCCTTTACCACATTCTTCACTCTTACAGCACTTTTTGGCCAACCCACAATCGCCAAATCTGAGTCAGACGCCATATTGATGTCGATCAGTCAGTCTGATCATGCCATTTCATTGATCTGCATCTCTCAGTGTTCTCTAACGTTTTACACTTGTTATATTATATACAAAAGTGAACTTTCACTTAAATTATAATGGCATCCACATCTACTAGTGAGAAAAAGAGGAGCTGTAACTTCTTACTTTAAATGCAAAGTTAGAAATAATAAAACTAAATGACCAAGGTTTAACGAATGCTGTGATAGACAGAAACCTATGTTTGGCACGCCAGTGAGTACAATCAATAATGCAGATTTTCAATGGGGATGAAACAGCCCTGTTTTGGAAGAAGAGGCCTTCAAGGACTTTTATTGCTAAAGAGGAAAAGTCAGTTTCAAAGCTGCAAAAGAGAGGCTAATTTTTTAATGAGGGGCTAATGCAGTAGGTGACTAAGTTAAAACTTATGATTTATCATTCAGAAAATCCTAGAGCCATGAAGAACTATGCCAATAATAATAATAATAATAATAAATTCTTTAAGCGCCAAACACGGCGCATAAGGCAGAAACCAGTGCTCTCCAGGTTGTTCGTTGTGACGCCACTCCTCTTAGCTCTTGCACATTATTTAGGCCCAACGTTCTTCCTTCTCTTATTATTGTTCTTCTGAGTGTTTTCTTTTGGTCTTCCTTTTTTCCGCTTACCCTCAGGAACCCAAGTGAGCGCCTGTAGTGGTATTCTGTTGTTTTGCATTCGTAGGACATGACCGATATATGACCATCGTCTTTTCCTTATATAGTCGGAGACATATTTCTGCCTAGAGTCTTCTCTTATTTGTCGATTAGTCTTGAATTCTTTCCAACTGATGTTCATGAGTTTTCTAAGACATTTGCCAATAATAGCCTCCCTGTTTATTCAAATCTAATTCATAAGCTAACTTAATATATAATAGGGGACCAAAAGATGCAGCAATAGAGAATGCAGTCAGCGACCCATAGCTTGACTGCTTGCATCAGGGTCAGCGAACCAGAGCTGACCAAGACCGTACTCCACCTCCACGTGGTGGTCCTGGAAACAGTCTGCAGCAGTGCAGTCTGGCTGAGCGAGTACGGATCGCAGAGGGAAGGCAAACCCGGTCCCAAAAAATGCCATGCTGAAGTCGGATGTGTCGACCGAAAGGTGCAGATATCACAGCTACGGCGTAAACAGACACAACGCAACCACCGTCCTTTTCAGGGCAAACGAGGAAGAAGAAGAAAAATATATAATAGTGTAAACATGTTATTAGGCTTTGCTATGCATTTGCAAGAGAAAAAAAGCGACTCTTTGCTTTACAGCAATTTTCGCTTTACAGCAAGGGCCTGGAACCCCACCCACCGTCGAGCAGGGTTTACGTGTAAAAGAATACAGAACTGTACAATAAATTTACCAAAAAGACTTGCTATGTAGGAGCATCCAGTCTGTATCAGAAATGTTATCTGTAGATGAAACAATGAACAATTCTGATGTAACAAATACATGAACATTTGTGATAAATTTATCAGACATTAATCTTACTTCATATATCATCACTTATCATCATCATCTTTCAGCACCACAAGGAGCATAGGCCTTCAACCAACTTTTGCCACATTCTCCTGTCCTGTACCATCAGCGCACAGTCTTCCTGTCCTGTACCATCATCTCACAGTCTTCCTGTCCTGTACCATCAGCTCAAGGTCTTCCTGTCCTGTACCATCAGCTCAAGGTCTTCCTGTCCTGTACCATCAGCTCACAGTCTTCCTGTCCTGTACCACCATCTCACAGTCTTCCTGTCCTGTACCATCATCTCACAGTCTTCCTGTCCTGTAAATCATCTCACAGTCTTCTTGTCCTGTACCATCATCTCACAGTCTTCCTGTCCTGTACCATCATCTCACAGTCTTCCTGTCCTGTACCATCATCTCACAGTCTTCCTGTCCTGTACCATCATCTCACAGTCTTCCTGTCCTGTACCATCATCTCACAGTCTTCCTGTCCTGTATCATCATCTCACAGTCTTCCTGTCCTGTACCATCATCATCTCACAGTCTTCCTGTCCTGTACCATCATCTCAAGGTCTTCATGTCCTGTACCATCATCTCACAGTCTTCCTGTCCTGTACCATCAGCTCAAGGTCTTCCTGTCCTGTACCATCATCTCAAGGTCTTCCTGTCCTGTACCATCATCTCACAGTCTTCCTGTCATGTACCATCAGCTCAAGGTCTTCCTGTCCTGTACCATCATCTCAGTCTTCCTGTACCATCATCTCACAGTCTTCCTGTCCTGTACCATCATCATCTCACAGTCTTCCTGTCCTGCACCATCATTTCACAGTCTTCCTGTCCTGTACCATCATCTCACAATCCTCCTGTCCTGTGCCATCAGCTCAATCCTCCTGTCCTGTGCCATCAGCTCAATCCTCCTGTCCTGTGCCATCAGCTCAATCCTCCTGTCCTGTGCCATCAGCTCAATCCTCCTGTCCTGTGCCATCAGCTCAATCCTCCTGTCCTGTGCCATCAGCTCAATCCTCCTGTCCTGTACCATCAGCTCAAGGTCTTTCTGTCCTGTACCATCAGCTCAAGGTCTTCCTGTCCTGTACCATCATGTCAGTCTTCCTGTCCTGTACCATCAGCTCAAGGTCTTCCTGTCCTGTACCATCAGCTCAAGATCTTCCTGTCCTGTACCATCAGCTCAAGGTCTTCCTGTCCTGTACCATCAGCTCAAGGTCTTCCTGTCCTATACCATCATCTCACAGTCTTCCTGTCCTGTACCATCATCTCACAGTCTTCCTGTCCTGTACCATCATCTCACAGTCTTCCTGTCCTATACCATCATCTCACAGTCTTCCTGTCCTGTACCATCATCTCACAGTCTTCCTGTCCTGTACCATCATCTCACAGTCTTCCTGTCCTGTACCATCATCTCACAGTCTTCCTGTCCTGTACCATCATCTCAGTCTTCCTGTCCTGTACCATCAGCTCAAGGTCTTCCTGTCCTGTACCATCATCTCAAGGTCTTCCTGTCCTGTACCATCATCTCACAGTCTTCCTGTCATGTACCATCAGCTCAAGGTCTTCCTGTCCTGTACCATCATCTCAGTCTTCCTGTACCATCATCTCACAGTCTTCCTGTCCTGTACCATCATCATCTCACAGTCTTCCTGTCCTGCACCATCATTTCACAGTCTTCCTGTCCTGTACCATCATTTCACAGTCTTCCTGTCCTGTACCCTCATCTCACAGTCTTCCTGTCCTGTACCATCATCTCACAATCTTCCTGTCCTGTACCATCAGCTCAAGGTCTTCCTGTCCTGTGCCATCAGCTCAAAGTCTTCCTGTCCTGTACCATCATCAACTCACAGTCTTCCTGTCCTGTGCCATCAGCTCAAGGTCTTCTTGACCTGTACCATCAGCTAAAGGTCGTCCTGTACCATCATCATCTCACAGTCTTCCTGTCCTGTACCATCAGCTCAAGGTCTTTCTGTCCTGTACCATCAGCTCAAGGTCTTCCTGTCCTGTACCATCATGTCAGTCTTCCTGTCCTGTACCATCAGCTCAAGGTCTTCCTGTCCTGTACCATCAGCTCAAGATCTTCCTGTCCTGTACCATCAGCTCAAGGTCTTCCTGTCCTGTACCATCAGCTCAAGGTCTTCCTGTCCTATACCATCATCTCACAGTCTTCCTGTCCTGTACCATCATCTCACAGTCTTCCTGTCCTGTACCATCATCTCACAGTCTTCCTGTCCTGTACCATCATCTCACAGTCTTCCTGTCCTGTACCATCATCTCACAGTCTTCCTGTCCTGTACCATCATCTCACAGTCTTCCTGTCCTGTACCATCATCTCACAGTCTTCCTGTCCTGTACCATCATCTCACAGTCTTCCTGTCCTGTACCATCATCTCACAGTCTTCCTGTCCTGTACCATCAGCTCAAGGTCTTTCTGACCTGTTCCATCAGCTCACAGTCGTCCTGTCCTGTACCATCATCTCACAGTCTTCCTGTCCTGTACCATCAGCTCACAGTCTTCCTGTCCTGTACCATCAGCTCACAGTCTTCCTGTCCTGTATCATCATCTCACAGTCTTCCTGTCCTGTACCATCAGCTCAAGGTCTTCCTGACCTGTACCATCAGCTCAAGGTCTTCCTGACCTGTACCATCAGCTCAAGGTCTCCCTGTCCTGTACCATCAGCTCAAGGTCTTCCCATGTCTTCTCCATGTGTTTTTTGGTCTCCCTTTACCTCACTTACCCTGAGATTCCAGTAAAAGGACTGCCTTGTAAAGCTGTCATCAGCTTTCTTCCATGTGTGCCCTATTCATCACTAGCATCTTCTTCCCATCTCTTGTTCCACTGGCACTTGCCATCAGTTCCACATTTGTCATCTTCTTCCCATCTCTTGTTCCACTGGCACTTGCCATCAGTTCCACATTTGTCATCTTCTTCCCATCTCTTGTTCTACTGGCACTTGCCATCAGTTCCACATTTGTCATCTTCTTCCCATCTCTTGTTCCACTGGCACTTGCCATCAGTTCCACATTTGTCATCTTCTTCCCATCTCTTGTTCCACTGGCACTTGCCATCAGTTCCACATTTGTCATCTTCTTCCCATCTCTTGTTCCACTGGCACGTGCCATCAGTTCCACATTTGTCATCTTCTTCCCATCTCTTGTTCCACTGGCACTTGCCATCAGTTCCACATTTGTCATCTTCTTCCCATCTCTTGTTCCACTGGCACTTGCCATCAGTTCCACACATTTGTCATCTTCTTCCCATCTCTTGTTCCACTGGCACGTGCCATCAGTTCCACATTTGTCATCTTCTTCCCATCTCTTGTTCCACTGGCACTTGCCATCAGTTCCACATTTGTCATCTTCTTCCCATCTCTTGTTCCACTGGCACTTGCCATCAGTTCCACATTTGTCATCTTCTTCCCATCTCTTGTTCCACTGGCACGTGCCATCAGTTCCACATTTGTCATCTTCTTCCCATCTCTTGTTCCACTGGCACGTGCCATCAGTTCCACATTTGTCATCTTCTTCCCATCTCTTGTTCCACTGGCACGTGCCATCAGTTCCACATTTGTCATCTTCTTCCCATCTCTTGTTCCACTGGCACGTGCCATCAGTTCCACATTTGTCATCTTCTTCCCATCTCTTGTTCCACTGGCACGTGCCATCAGTTCCACATTTGTCATCTTCTTCCCATCTCTTGTTCCACTGGCACGTGCCATCAGTTCCACATTTGTCATCTTCTTCCCATCTCTTGTTCCACTGGCACGTGCCATCAGTTCCACATTTGTCATCTTCTTCCCATCTCTTGTTCTACTGGCACGTGCCATCAGTTCCACATTTGTCATCTTCTTCCCATCTCTTGTTCCACTGGCACTTGTCATCAGTTCCACATTTGTCATCTTCTTCCCATCTCTTGTTCCACTGGCACGTGCCATCAGTTCCACATTTGTCATCTTCTTCCCATCTCTTGTTCCACTGGCACTTGTCATCAGTTCCACATTTGTCATCTTCTTCCCATCTCTTGTTCTACTGGCACGTGCCATCAGTTCCACATTTGTGACTCTGTCATCTCTTGTTCCACTGGCACTTGTCATCAGTTCCACATTTGTGACTCTGTCATCTCTTGTTCCACTGGCACTTGTCATCAGTTCCACATTTGTCATCTTCTTCCCATCTCTTGTTCTACTGGCACGTGCCATCAGTTCCACATTTGTCATCTTCTTCCCATCTCTTGTTCCACTGGCACTTGTCATCAGTTCCACATTTGTCATCTTCTTCCCATCTCTTGTTCCACTGGCACGTGCCATCAGTTCCACATTTGTCATCTTCTTCCCATCTCTTGTTCCACTGGCACTTGTCATCAGTTCCACATTTGTCATCTTCTTCCCATCTCTTGTTCTACTGGCACGTGCCATCAGTTCCACATTTGTCATCTTGTCATACCAATTTAATTCTTCTATTCTTTGCAAGCACCCACTTATGAAAGTCTAACTCAGCATTTCTCAAACTGTTTGGTCTCAGGACCCCTTTACACTCTTAAAAATCATTGAAGACCCCAAACAGCTTTTGTTTATGTGTGTTATATCTATCGATATTTAGAAATTAAAACTGAGAAAGTTTTAAATATTTATTTATTATTTCATTTAAAAATTACAAAATAAACTCATTACATGTTAGCACTTATAACATGTGTTTTTTATTAAAAATTAACTATATTTTCGAAAACAAATAAAAATAAGGTCTTAGATTGTTATGAAAATAATTTTGACTTCGCGGACCCTCTGAAATGGTCTCGGGGGTCCCTAGGGGTCGGCGTACCACACTTTGAGAATAGCTGGTCTAACTTATTGGGTGTTGTTTTAGTTGTTCTCTATATTTCAGAGCTGTACAATAAGAGCCGCAGTAGCATAGTGGTTAGTGCACTGGCTTACCTAGCTCAGTGGTCCATAGTTCGATCCCCAGATGAGGTGGGATTTTTTAAGGCCGCAAACGGCTCCTGGGTCGATCCAGCCACAACTGGGTACCAGAGAAACTCTGGAAAGGTTAAGGCGGCCGGCGTGATGCTGACCACATCACCCCTAATGTGCAGATGGTCGAGAAAATATGGGCCTAACACCATATTCCCAGTATGTCTCAATGGGCGCGGCGTGTAACGGGATCCTTTACTTTTTTTTTACCTTTTTACAATAAGACTGACTTGACATTGGGGAAAAGGGAACGACAAAAAAAAGCATGGATAACAACAGAAACCATCAATAAGATAAAAGACAGAAAAAAACAAGAAAGCAGATTTAAACACAAGCAAAACCAGAAGTTCCAAAGCCAAGGCTCAAGAAGTGTACACAGAAGCAAACAAAGAAGTAAAAAGAAGTATCAAAAGAGACAAGAGGAAGTATATTGAGGAGTTGGCAAGAGAGGCAGAAGATGCTGCAGCCAAAGGTAATATGAGAGAACTGTATAGCAGCACAAAGAAGCTAACAGGTAAATACAAGCAAACATGTTGCCTCACAAAAGACAAGAATGGAAAACTGCTCAGCAATATACAAGAGCAAATGAAGAGGTGGACAGAATATTTTGAGGACCTTCTCAACTGACCAGCTCACAAAACCCCCCCGACATCCAGCCAGCAGAAGAGCTACAAATTAACGGTGAAAGACCAACGAAGGAAGAAATAAAGAAAGCCATAAAGCTTCTAAGAGATGGAAAAGCGTCTGGACCTGATGGCATTCCAGCAGAGGCCATCAAAGCAGATATCGACACTGCTACAGAGATGTTATATAAATTACTTGGTAAAGTCTGGGAAAAAGAAGAGATACCAGCAGAATGGAAGGAAGGATATCTGGTTAAGTTGCCTAAGGAGGGAAATTTACAAGAGTGCACAAATTATAGAGGAATAATGTTACCATCAGTGCCAGGAAAAGTATTAAACAGGATTATCCTTGAGAGATTAAAAGAGTCCATAGACAAGAAACTGAGAGATGAACAAGCAGGTTTTTGACAAAACAGATCATGTACAGACCAGATAGCCACTTTGAGAATAATAATTGAACAAAGTCTGGAATGGAATTCACCACTATACATCGGATTTGTGGACTATGAAAAGGCATTTGACAGTGTAGACAGAGAATCACTTTGAAAATTGATGAGGCATTATGGAGTTCCCCTGAAGATCATTAATTTAATAAAGAAAACATATGAAGACATGACATGCATAGTTCTTCACGAAGGACAGCTTACAGAACCGTTTGGGATAAGAACAGGATTGCAACAGGGATGTCTCTTGTCTTCATTGCTTTTCTTACTAGCAATTGACTGGGTTATGAGATCATCGACAACACACAACAGAAATAGAATCCAGTGGACTCTGACTAAGCAGTTGGATGATCTGGATTTTGCTGATGACTTGGCTCTTCTGTCCCATAACCATAATCAGATACAGGACAAATTGAAAACAATTGATGAGAGGTCACAGCAATTGGGTCTGAAAATACACAGGGAAAAGACAAAAATAATGAGAATAAATGCAGGTAATGATAACAGGGTTGAACTTGAAGAAACACCACTAAAAGATGTAGGATCGTACACATATCTTGGCAGCAATATAGACAAAGTTGGAGGGACAGACAGTGATATCAAACTAAGAATACAAAAAGCAAGAGGAGCTTTCATTGCATTGGGAAATATATGGAGATCAAGAGAAATCGGATCCAACACGAAAATAAGAATCTTCAACTCAAATGTGAAGTCAGTCCTATTGTATGGCTCTGAGACATGGAGAACAACAAAGACAACTACCAAAAAGCTACAGACTTTCATAAATGGGTGCTTGCGTAGAATAGAGGGATTAAAATGGTATGACAAGGTTACCAACGTGGAACTGAGGACAAGAACTAGACAAGTGCCAGTGGAACAGGAGATGAGAAGAAGACGACGGCGATGGATAGGACACACACTGAGGAAACCTGTTGATAGCATTACAAGGCAGTCCTTGTTCTGGAACCCCCAGGGCAAGAGAGGCAGAGGTAGACCAAGAAGCACATGGAGAAGAGAGCTGGAAACAGATGTGAAAATGATGAGGAGAACGTGGAAAGAACTTGAGATGATGGCACGTGACAGGAGGACTTGGCATGTGTTTGTTGAAGGCCTATGCTCCTTTGGGAACGGAGGGTTATGAATGAATGAATGACTTGACATTTTCAAAGAAAGCAGTAATCTGTTTGACGTCCTTAGTTCACGCCAAACCCTCCTGCCTTGAATCATCTGTTTGACGTCCTTAGTTCACGCCAAACTCCCCTGTCTTGAATCACCTAACATTTAGCCTTTTAGCTCCCAATGGAACATATGTCTTCAAATTAGTTCACGCCAAACCCTCCCGCCTTTAATCATCTGTTTGACGTCCTTAGTTCACGCCAAACCCTCCTGCCTTGAATCATCTGTTTGACGTCCTTAGTTCACGCCAAACTCCCCTGTCTTGAATCATCTGTTTGACATCCTTAGTTCATGCCAAACCCTCCTGCCTTGAATCATCTGTTTGACATCCTTAGTTCACACCAAACCCTCCTGCCTTGAATCATCTGTTTGACATCCTTAGTTCACGCCAAACCCTCCTGCCTTGAATCATCTGTTTGACGTCTTTAGTTCACGCCAAACTCCCCTGCCTTGAATCATCTGTTTGACATCCTTAGTTCATGCCAAACCCTCCTGCCTTGAATCATCTGTTTGACGTCCTTCCAAGTTTTCCTTACATTTCTTAAGCCCGGTTCTCTTCTCTGTGTATTTTTGAATCCACCTCTATTTCTTTTACCATGGGTGTTAAATTCTTCACCTTGTCATTGGCTGCAAACAGCGACAAGCTCAGCAGTCCTAGTTAAACAACGACAATATCAATAACAACACTGGCAGCTCTAGAACGAAGACTACCTTCTAACGCTATTTGTAGATTTCCTCTCGGTGTTAATGCTTTTTTTTTTTTGTACCTCTTGTTCTACTGATATGTGAATCTGTACATTCATTTTACAATTTTGATACTAGTTAGGCTGAAGTCTTCAATTTCTACACCATGTTTACTACAACAACAACAATTATTAGAAGATAATGATAATGGTAATGAGGTCAGCAACAACAACAGGATATCTTACCAAGAGAGCCACAACAGCTGTTGTAACTGTGTTCCATATAATGTCTATCAAACTCCTTTAACAAAAGAAATGTTTCGAAAAGTTATATGAATGCAAACTATTTATTCCACAAAAACTATCAATTAGACTTTTTATGGTGCCTCAAACATGATAGATCAGTCCATGTTTATGCTAATAAAGCCCCTGAACTTTAACTTTGCATCAAAGAGAATTAGATATTTCAACTTATACTACAGAAAGAAAACTATAACTGTTTATATCAGAGGAAGTAAATAATATCAGTTTATATTATAGAAAGGGGAGCCGCGCTGGTGTAATGGTTACCAGGTTACCATGTTGCACTGGTGATCAGGTGTTCAAGGTTCAAGCACGGCCATGAGCATTTGAAGGAGTGCCATCGATCGGGATTTTGACTGAATAACCAGAACGGCTCCTGAGATAAACCCTCTGTGTATGGGAAGGAGCAAAGCTCCTGACCGGGTTGGAAGGAAATTCCACAGGCTCCCCAGCCTCGCAATGACATGTCATTGAGCCGAAGGGCTGAAAGCCCAAGTGCCGCTGGTTAAAGAAAAATATTATAGAAAGTAAATTGTAACTGTTTATAACAGAGAAAATAAACCAGATCAGTTTATATTATAGAAAGTAAACTGTAACTGTTCATATCAGAGAAAATAAACCATACCATTTATATTACAGAAAGTAAACTATAAATGTTTATATCAGAGAAAGTAAATCATACTTGTTTACACTGCAGAAAGTAAGCAATAACTTTTTATATCAGAGAAAGTAAATCAGAACAGTTTGCATTGGAGAAAATGAAGAGTAACTGTTTACACAGGGAAAATAAAATAAATACGTTTATATAGCAGAAAATAAAACTGTTTACATCAGAGAAAGATAAATCATCAAAGGATTTTAAGACGGAATTTAAAAAAAAACAAACAAAAGAAAAAAGCTCTGACATTTAGTCTACAATGAATGTTTCCACGCTAAACAAACTCATACCCATCGGGTTCTTTCTTTTTCAGTTGGTCAGTCCGTTTCTTGGCATGCTCAGAGAATTCCTTGGGAGGGGGTGGCTTGTTCGTCAAAAGTCTGGCCTCATCTCGCCAGCACTTTACAGCTACCCACCAGCCACTGAGAGAGTCTATAAGTCCGTGAAAGACGTCATCAAGAAGAAGTTGGATTGCAGACATTTTGTCAGATCTTAGAGAGAAAAATAAATACAATTAGACTTGATAACTAGTCGTATCCTGCTGTTCGGCACTTCGCTAATACAGTGCTTTTCAATCATATTCCTGTTCATAACTTTCTGCGCTTGCCTCGCTCATTCAGCGATTTTGGGCATGAAATTCTTACTCAACAGCTGAGAAAGAGAAGCAATTGTACCTGTGCCCTTTTATTCTTGGTCATTCAGCACATGTGTCATTCAGTCTGTTTACAGAAGTTGTGTGTCCCATTGGCTAAGTGGTTAGATCACTTTCCTCTCACAGCACAGTTACTGGGTTCTAGGATCAGAACCTGATTGCATAAAATTCCAGTCTTCCCAGCTGTAAATTGGTACCTGACTCTGCTCCTGAGTTAGGTATGGCAAAGGCAGCAATGTCACTCCCCTTCACATAGTATGGTGAAGTATCTAACACTTAACTCCTTTACTGCTTTATCTGCACTGGGACAACCTTCACTTTTTTTAAAGCATTAACAAAATTATCTTTCAAAAAAGTTTGAAATATGAAAACACTGTTCCTGTAAAACAAAAGGGCAGCAGAACTGTACTACACAAATCACCACTAAACATATTTTCTCTTCTATTCAGTTTCTTTCTTTCCATTTCCTTCCACAGAGCTAGTAAACCCAACAACACTTGCACACTTGGAAACTACAATTAACAAAAAATAAAACTTATAAAAGTTGAAGACAGATACCAAATTTTAAAAAAATACCCCAGCTATTGAACACAGAATGTTTGCTTAGAAGGCAAATGTTCAAACCACTACATCCCCCACACATCTTTATTTTTTTTTTCAATCTGTATGATTGCATCCCTCAGTCAGCATTAGTTTATTGATGACATGCCAAGAATATTATTCAAGAAAATTGTAGAATTAATATAGGAAGCATTTAGCTCCTTCAACTTACATAAATTCAGACAGATACAACTGTTCCCTATCAGCCCAAATTTGTACTGTATTAAATTTCCAAGTGAGGAGGATTTTATATTATGGGCTTCTGAAAGCCCAATGATGAAACAGGAGGATGATAAATAAGGTTGAATCACAGCCAATGGGGACACATGAATAATTTCCGCCAATGGCTATCAATATGTCTGGTTAAGTTGTCCAAGTTAGTATGCCCTTAAATTAGCATCTGGAGATGTAGTAATAAGTGATGAATAGCTATATTTTGTGGCAGATTTTTATTTTTTTTCTCAATCTTTTTCTGCATTATTATATTTGAGAAAACTTGAAAAAGGATTAGGGTTAGCATTTTCTGTCTCCACATCCTTAGCCTAATCCTAAAATGTCAAACTGATAAAAGTAACCCTCTTTCCTGCATTTTGTTTTCTTTTTGGAAATAATGGCTACAAAAATCACAATAATAAGTAACATTAATCATAACCCGTTGTTAAGCTTTGTAAAAAAAAAAAAATTATTGACCCCACAAAAAAAAAACTGGGGATCCTAATGCTTATGAGGTAATCACTATTCTGAGTGAGCAGGGAGCCAGCTTGACTGTCTCCGACTCAGTTGTGGGAGAAGTTGTACGGTGACGACAGCAGCCTGAGATGGACTACCAGCTTTATAAGAGGGATAGATGTGGCGAGTTGAGAGCGAACGACGAAGTTTTGCTGTGTCACGTATTGTAATTGTGAATGAAAACGAGCACACATGTGCAAAGCCGAATTTGGGTGAAATCACTTGTGTCTGCTGTGATTAAAAAAAAAAGAGACAGTAATTAGCTAAGTTGTGAGGAAATTCTGGTCCCAGAGTCACATCTTGCACAAGAGTGGAAATAGCATCATCAGTGGCGCTATATGGAACAAGTAAGACAGTTAAACAAGAACAACTAAGCCAAACAAAGAAAACAGTATAACAAGTACATTTAACAATGCAAACACAGATATGATGTCAGTAATGATCAACCTCAACATCTGCCAACTTCTTCTTCTTCTTCTTTGATCCTTAGCCGCCAACAGACAGACCTATTCAGGTCAACTCTAACATTCATTGTTGTTCATACGTAAAATATCATTGTCCTTTTCTGAAATAATTTATAACCCTTGTTTATTTTTCAAAAATAAAATCAAAGTCACTAGTCTGCAGTTAGTGGGTTGTTGCCACACATAGGGTACAATTGCCGCTCATGATCAAAACCATTAAAAAAATATATTATGCTGGAATCTATGAACTTCTGATAATATATTTTGAGCTCTCTTACAGGACATAGAAAAGTATACACGCCCTTAACTCTTTGACTCCAGACCAACGCTCTCAGCGTTGCAAAATTCAACGTGCCGTGCCAGAGCAATGCTCAGAGCATTGTTTTAATTTATCATGAATAAACTCCAAACATCATCAGTTTAATGCAATTCATATTTTAAAACTCGTAGAATGACTTCCGCTACTATTTAAACAACTAATTTGAGCATAGTTAAGCAGCACATGTGCGTATTTTGATGTTATTATCACAATTTGTGTGACGATTCGCTTGTTTGCATATTTCGTTGTTATTGCTAGAGAAATATGTCACGCTTTATATTTACATTTTCTAAGTCTCCTAAGAGAATAGTTGTGTCAAACTACTTAGAAACATTGCTGACATTGACAATGATTGTTTGGTAGTCACAGTTTGTTGTCAAAAAACTGAATCGGTGCAGAAAAGTTAGACACATTAGATTTAGTTGATGAGTGGGCATAGTCGTATTCTGGCAGATCGAAAAGCAACAAAACTAGACCTACCATAACATCTAATCACTAGTCCTAGGTAGAAGATGAAGCTAGGGATACTATTAAAACATTAAACAAATTTAAAAAGAGTTTATATGATGTTATTCTTCTTTATTTGTTTGAAAATTACGTAATGCACGATTGCATAATTTATTTTTTTCTTATAAGGGACCACAGTAAAAAATGGTGTGAATAACACTAAATGTCCTAATTGTGGTCATCACCAATGTTTTTTTACTTTGTAAATGAATAAACTTGATTTTTGAAGACTAAAAAGAAAGTTTTATTGTCTACAACAGTAATTTGTCTTTGGTAAGCTTGTATTCTACAGTTAACTTTTTAGTGTTTTTCAATTTTACATACAAAATGTTTTAAGTATAGCCTACCGAACATACTTGTGTTAATACTACCAAAGACATTAGGCTACATATTACAATTCTCCGTCCATTTCCCTACAGTTTGGTATATAATAGGTACATGTTCACAGAAAAGATTAACATAAAATTTACACTAAAAGACAGTACACTTCACCGTTTAGAAAAATAATTATGGCACAGGGTGGAAAATAATTATGGAGTCAAAGAGCATACATGCCACACCTCGGAGATGAAAAACCTGCACAAAAAATCCAAAACCCTGTACAAAGACCCACAAAACGTGTACAAAGACTGAAAAAAAAAACATATCAAAAGAGTTAATTCGTGTAAAAATATTTTCAATTAGGCCTACAGTGGGCTGCATTATAAATGAGGCACAGGGACTTTGCCTTTAAAAGCAGGTCTTCACTTATTTTAAAACCCAAACAATAAATGTCTGAGTTTATTTTACACTGTAAAAATAATGTGATGGTGTCATCATTTAGTCTATTTCTGTACTTAATTATCACTAACAGACTGGGAAATCCTGTGTTCAATAGAACCTTATAAAACTCTGAGACACATTAATAAGGGGAATGGGTTAGAAAACCTGTACAGAAATTATGTACAGGGTGTACACATATGAAAACGCAAACATCTTGTACAGACTATGGGTAAACCATAGCATGTGGCATGTATGAAAGAGTTAAATGAGGATGCTGAGACTGATTAGCAGCAAGTTGGAAATTTGTTTTTTTAACGTGTGTGTCGTACCTTATTATTTTTTTAACAGCTCGAAAAAATGGTTACGGTTCATCATAGCTATTTCTTAATCCCTCCATGCAACTAGTGCGACGTATCGATCTCGAGTTAACCGATAAGATGGCGAGTGTAACCTTGTTCTGTGAATCAACCCTTTACTACCTTTCTGACAGTCCGTCTGCTGTGGATTTGAATATTTTATTCCATTTGATCGATCGCTATTATGCAAATTTATGACTGCCCAACAAAAGCAGGACAAAATTGTTAGCTAGTATTACTTACATATATCATTTCTCACACAACGCGATCTAAGTTATTATTAATACGAGACTGGTTTATTCGTCCTACTTAACTTTTCGTGTCTTCTCTTTGTTTATTGTTAACAGGAAGTGGTTAATATTTTTATAACCCCAATAACTTACAGCTTTTACAATAAATATTATTTTGGTTGTCCTTTCTTGTTTGTGCAATATACTACAGTTAAAATATATTTTCTTTCTTGCACTTAAAACTATTTTTGTTTTAATTTAGGTAGGCCCTAAACAAAAAATTAAAATATAATTTGGCATACACGTTATTGTTATGTTTGTAGGCATCTGACTGTCAAGCCCCACAACGCCGTCTACTTCCTTTTTGATATAGGCTCTCTAGTAAGCAAGCAGCATGGTGAGTGAATTTGCAAGTTAAAAATAAGAAGAGCTTTGTTCTTCTCATGGTACACATTATTAAATTTGCATAACAGACAATAAATATTAGTATCCATGAAAATGACGAAATATATGACCCATCAAGCTATATAGGCCTAATATTGTTGTTGATCATCACTAACGTGCTGGATGCCAGCCACGCCATGCTCGCAAGTCCAGTGGTTTATCACAATAACAATTTGTGGGCATCCCAAAAAAATAACTGTTCATGATATAGGGCCAAGTATTTATAGCCTAAAGGGAAGTTGAAATTTAGGCCCCTATAGATATTAAATATAATACTCTAAAGAAATAGGCCTAGTGTTTCAGCTTCCTGTTGTGTAGGGGGCCTAAATGTTAGGCCCCTAACACTTCGTAACTTTAATGTTGAAACTTAAAAATGTCGTCACAGTTCATATGAAGCCTTGGTTGAAAGGAAGTACAGTTGGTTGTGTTCTTTGATGTCACAAAGAAGTCGCCGATGGCGTAAAGGTTAGATTTAGGATTCTTGACCATTAGGCTAACTCATTTTCCTGTGTCATGAGAATTCCTTTTTTATTTTTTTAAAGGCAGGAGCCTATTGAACAGACAGCCATGTTCTTCATTGCAACCGAAACCTTACTTGTGGTCTGCTTTACCCATGCTCATGTATTGATACATCAAGTAAAATATCAATGACACTTGATTTCTCTTAAGTTTTTTGGTCCTTTCAAATTATCATGTAGGCCTAGGCCTACTTCACGTAGGGCCTACATACTTCATTGCAGTTAGCCTACAGGGGTAGGCCCCTATCTGCATGTTAAAAGTTTTAACTCGTTTTGGATTTCATAAATGTGTCCCTGAACCAGAAATATGCTTTTGTAGTGCACTAGGTCAGGCTATCCATGAGTAAATCGTTTAGTTATCTTCACTTTATTTCTTATTAGCCTACTGGTTGGAATATAAGATCGCTCTCAGCCATATGCTACATGTGGAGGCATGAAATCCTGGCCGTGTAAGATCTTGCTTGGAAAGTTTTATTAGTGCTAAGTACTAATGGGAACCTGACACTTTAAAAGTTGTAGACCTGATATAATGCATATGGCAGGGTCCAAACTTCAGCACAACATTGTGAGTCCAAATTATCTTGAATTTGACAACTTCTACATTTTGACAGCAATCAGCAACCTCAAGGACACTCAGCATATGCACTCACAACTATCGTCATACCTCAGTGAACGAAAATAAGTAAACGCTATATTGACCCCAATGCCATCACAAGAACAGCTATGCTATGGACCCCTGAAGGAAAATGAAAGAGAGGCCGACCAAAAACAACTTGGCGGAGGACTGTGGAGGCTGAGATGCAAAGAATGAACCAGAGTTGGGGTACTGTACGAAGGATGGCCGCCGACCGAGCAAAGTGGAATCAAGTTGTTGTTGCCCTACAAGACGCCACCAGGCGTAATGGCCACTGACTGCTTTGACGGTCGGCGGCTAAGGATCAAAGAAGAATATTGATCATGCACATCTTTTATTTTAGATGCTAAAAATTAATATTTCACTCATCTTTTGTGTTTTTATTGCTACATGAGAAAAATTATAGGCCTGCATTATGTACCCACACATGAATAGTTCAAAAATACAGTAGGCTATCTGCACTCAGTCATTGTCAGCATAAACAAAAGACATGATTCTACAAATTAAATTCTTGTAAATAAAGGTTTGACATTGACATAGTTGTCTAATGTGAGTAGGCTAGGCCCTACAATTGAGGTCTGTATATGATTACATTGTGGTTTATATTTGTGTGCTCAAGTTCCTTCCATATCTTCATCTTTGTCATTTCTGTGTTCAGTTACCCCTACCTCCGCTCCACCCTATCTTAGCTGTTGGTTTTCTAGAACAAAGACTGCCTTCTAGCAGTATCAGCAGTGCTCCTCAGTGTGTACAATCCATCTTTAGTGTTTTCTTCTTTGTTGTTCCACTGGCACGTCTTATCATCAGTCATACACTGGTCATCTTGTATCATTTCAATTTTTTTCCCCTTTCAGGTTTTGGCTTATTGTTGCGAGGCACATTTCTTTCAACCTGGACTTCAGTCTGTTGATTATATATGAGCGAAATTTGAATTTTAATAAATAAACTCCTGAAGTAGGACCTCCAGCGTTGATAGGTAGCCTGCTTCTTACTGAAAACGACACAAATTGCCTAGGAACTAGGCGAGAGAACATTATTTTAATCCTCCTACTTTACCCAAACATTTATTTGTGAAAGTCTTAACTTCTTGTTGTTTTTCTCATTCTTCATGTTTCAGAGTCATGCAGTGGGACTGACTTGGCATTTCAGTAGAACATTCTGATTTTTATGTTGGAATTTCTTTTGCTTTCTCATTTTGATGTCTCTGTTACTCCAACTTTGTCTATAGTGTTGCCAAGTTTCAGAAATGGAAAATAAGCTTAACAGGAGGTACTATCATAAAACCGTAGAAATGTGTTACAAGCATAAAGGCATATAGGGCCTAAAGGATTGACATCTTCATGCAATGGACACCTGGACATGCAGTCATACCTTAAATGAAGAGGAATAAACTAGCAAAAAAGAGGCCTCAGTGTCACAAACTGACCAGCCAGTTAACATCACTACAATAAAACACAAAATTAAAAACAACTGTTAAGAGAGCTGGCTAAATAGCTGGGCTCTGACTAAAACAGGACTGAGGCTCTTCAAGCATCTGTCAGCACCATCTAAGAAAGATGCTGTATATCATCTTGGACATCAGCATCAAACACATTTCAGATAACAAAAGAGGCACTTTATTTTGCTCTCAATGAAATTGACCCAAAACAGTCCAAATTATAAAAACTGCCAACGCCCATATAAAACAGCCCAGCACTGTAACAGATGAGACTCCTCAACTCTCAGTGGTGGTGGATCCAAGACATGATAATGGGTTTGCTTTTATTTTAATAGCTCCTTATTTTTATTTGAGACTCAATTTATGTTTTAAAATAAGTTTAAAAATTATTGATTGGTGTTAATTTCAGCCAGGGAAAAAAGCAGAAGCCAAAGCAGCAGCCAAGGCTCCAAAACCATCCTCTGGAAAACCCAAGAAGGAAGGATCTGGAGGCAAAGCTAAAAAGAAGGTAACAATAGTTATTGGTCTGTCTGTCGCATAACTTGCTAATCCCTGCAGTAATGACAGTGTTATTTCCCTTTTATTGCACTCTCTCTTTAGTTGAAACAAAAATGGTGGGCTCTATTGATCATAAGTAGCATACTGGAGCAGCTGAGGCCACAAAAGTGTTGGGTAGTCACATTACTCGTCAGGTGGCACTTACTGCCAAACCTACTACTACATCGGACAGACTCAAACTTGTTTTAACTTTCTACTCCCACTGTTTATCGCTGAAAAAAATTCTGTTTCGTCATCTGTAACACCGTATATGTAAGACCTGTCCTTTTGTACTCCAAACTCAGTCAGTTTCTTCCCCAAACGTTAAATTTGTCATTAGCCTTTAGCACGCTGCATTAGACATTTCGAAAATGTTCCCTGCCGCTACATTATTTTTCACAATGCCCCCTTATTTATAGTGGGTGACTTGCAACGTCTATAGTTTCTTGGTCAATTGCTGTAATTTTTGGAATGTAAATAAATAAATGAATGATGAATCTGATGATATAAGTTTTGTTGGTGTATATGTTAGATGTGATAGGAAGAGAGGAATGGAAAGATGAAAAAAAAACGAAAAAATTATTAAAAAAAAATTTTTTTTTTATTTAATTAAAAATTATTTTTTTTAAATTAAAAAAAAACCCAACAAACGAAGAGTCCTTATCCCTTGCATCTCAATGAAAGTCATTTGACCAATACAAATCAAATGACGATCTTTTCGTTACACCCATCATCAGTAGCAAAGCAACAAACGCCCTCGCCTGCAGTGACATTCGGCCGTAACCCTAAACCTTTCCGATAAACCTAAACCTAACCCCTAAAATTAGACATACTAGCAATGACATTCTACTATCGTTTCCATCTCTGCCATTCTGAGAACCGATATCAGCACTAATAAAGACAAAAATCTCCTCGTCATCGCACCGGAGTCAGAATCCATTAAAATTTGAGCGAAAATGGCCGCGTGTTTGGTGCCGATTGATTTCGATTTTAAAAATTCACCGAAAATAAAAGCGAATACACCCATCATTAAATAAAGATCGGAAACGGAAGCTAATTCTCTCCCAGATAAGATTAAAACTTAACATCCGGGGGTGATATCACGTGTACACAAATTATAATGCTAGAAAACGAAGATATCCGAAGTTGCAATAATGCGCCTGCAGCTGGCAGAACATGCGTACTTCTGTCGCAATAATGCGCCTGCAGTGTGCTAAAGGTTAAAGAGCCTTTCACGTGCGAATCCAGAAACCTGATTTATGGTATCATCTGCAAGAGGTGTGGCATTACTTATATTGGTGAAACGGGCAGATGTTTGGCAGACAGGATCCGAGAGCACTTAAATGATATCTCTATCATGGCAAACATTTACCGGTGGCCCTTCATTTCAATAGGCCTGACCATTCAGATAATTCCGATATTCATGTCACTGCCCTCCTTTCATGTGTCGGTGATGGCCGAACTCGCTTTTCGTTGGAGAATCGCCTCATTTTTCAAATGGCCGTTTTATCTCCTGCGGCCATAATGTTCAGCATCATTTTGCATAAATTCTGGTGGCTTCTCTCTGTGTGTCATATTTCTTCTGTCGTTGTTTTTCTGATCTATCTTTGTTTTCACTTGGGTTCATCTTGTATCCTTTTGCATCTTTTTAGCCGTCGATACCTTGCCCATACGCCACTTCCGCATGACGCTTGTTTTCACAGCCATCTTAAGTTTTTCATTCTTGGATCCAGCTGTCTTCGTTTCGTTGATTATTTACTTTCTTGTTTTGATATGTCTTTCTGGTTTTACGATTTTCTTGCATTATTATTGTTCTCGTTTCGCTCAGCATTGTTGTTCCATCTGCTTGTATCGCTCATTTGTTGTGTTCTTCATCATCATATATTTTTGTAGTACCTATATGTAATTCTTGTCCTTGTCACTTGTTCCTAATTGTGGCTGACGAAGGGTAAAACCCGAAACGTCCCGTGTTTCCTGTGTACCGTTAACTTGTAAAACTGATTTCATACCATTTTATTTTTTAGTTTATATGCCAGTTGGACAGCAGAATTATTTCTTTTTGTTGAGCATTTGATTTTTTTTTCAATTTTTTTCTTCTTCAAAATTTTGCTTGGTTAAATTGCTGTTTCAAAAGGCGTTTGACAGGGTCCCCTGGAGCAAACTTTGGGACTATTTGGCAAGGAAGAACATTCCAGCACCTCTGATTCATGCTATACAAAGCTTCTACAAGTCTTGCAGAAATTATGTGAGGACAGCAAACCATAAGTCAGAAGAGTTCAGGACCACCACTGGTGTAAGACAAGGTGATATCCTGTCACCTTATCTTTTTATACTCCTCATGGACGATGTCATCAAAGCATGTAAGGAGAGAACAAGAAAGTATTCAGTGGGGTACTGGAAGATGAGACAGGTCTGTATTTCAGAGCTGGCATTTGCTGATAATGTTGCCCTGATTGCTAAATCAGAGGCACATCTCCAATCCAACCTGCAAGTCTGGAAGGAAGAGCTGGAGAAGAAAGGGATGGTCATAAGCAGCTCTAAAACAAAATCCATGGTGATATCATGAGAAGAAAGAAGACATCAGATTAAGCTGGGAGAACAGGTCCTGGAGCAGGTCGACTTTAAATACATTGGAGCTATTATAGACCGAAAGGGAGGCATCAAAGAAGAGTTGGCTACTCGAAAAGCAGCAGCTGGGAGACTTTCAGGCCATAAATCGAGGATTCCTCAGCAAGAGAGAGGTTGGTAAGAAAACGAAGATGGCTGTATACCGCTCCACCTATGTCCCAGTCTTGACATATGGATGCGAGTCATGGGCAGTGACTACAACCCACAAAAGCCAGATCCAAACCTCAGAAATGAGGTATCTGAGGAAGGTGGTTGAAGTAACAAGAAGAGACATGGTCCGTAACCAGACAATACATCAAAGCCTAAAATCCCACCCCCTGCAGACCCAAGTAGAACAGTCCGAACTAAGATGGTTTGGCCATGTCTGCAGAATGGGAGAAGATCGGCTACCACGACAAGCATGGGAAACAAACAGCCAGGGATCCAGACCCCCAGGACGACCCAGAGTCCGTTGGGAGGACAACATTAGACAATCTTTGAAGGACCGAGGACTAGAATGGAACCATGCCAGGAGGAAGACAGCTGATTGGATAGTCTGGCGCTCTCTCTTACAAACCTCTACACCTCAAAGTAGAAGGGGAACGACTAAGTAAGTAAGCTTATTCAGAATAAGCGAGAACAATACTGCTTTGGCTGAGTATGTTAACTAATTCTGCCGACGCTTTTGTGAACGATTTAACATCTTCAAGGGGGTCAGACCATTTAAAATTAATAAATTTAAAAAAAACTACTACTCAAAGTTGTGAACATACAGTGTTTCAGAAACATAATTGATTTGAATATGTCACTGCTACTGACCTGCTTAAGGAGTCGTTAACATGGATGCTGGAAGATTAGAAGTCAATATAAATGTTTTGCACGCACCTGCAAGTTCATAATAATTTTAAAAAACTATTATTAACTTAACTTATGGAAGATACACGGACACAGGGAGACAATGACAGCCAGAGAGAAGTATGAATGAGGAGTATAATTCAGAAGTGGCTGGAATTGTATGTTCATATGAAGAAAAAAAAGTTTGTCCTACTTACCTGACATGTTTCATGGTGTTAAGTGAGATAGACTTACTGATCTTTCTTTGCTAACATTTTAGCAACTTCAGATTGTTCTTATTAAATTTATTTATTGTTTTGTCTGAGTGCAGAAGTGGTCCAAAGGAAAGGTCAGAGACAAGTTGAACAACTTGATCCTCTTTGACAAGGCGACCTATGACAAACTGTATAAGGAGGTACCCAGCTATAAGTTGATCACTCCTTCAGTGGTGTCTGAGAGGTTAAAGGTCAGAGGGTCCCTAGCTAAACAAGCTTTGAGAGAGTTGCACGCAAAAGGTAATTTTTTTGGGTCATCTCATTTTGATATTTTCAAAATCAAAGGGGAGATCTTGTTTTGTTTTTTCATATTGTGTGTATTCTCGGGGGGGGGGGGGGGGGATATTTCTAGACTTCTCAAGTGTATACTGTTTTGGGGAGGGGGTGTTGACAGTTTGTATAACTTTAATATTTTATTTTTTTTTTAATAAAGATTTTTTTGTCCCAGCAGCATGATGTATGTTTATGAGAACATGTCTCATAATTTGTGTAGACTGGTGTACATTTACTGAATATTATTTTAATCTTATCTGCAACAAATACGTTTTTTTGTGATGTACAAAGGAAATTTTACATTAGCCAAACAGGCACACGACAACGGGCTGATCACCTGTTTGCTAGTCAATTTGATTACGGAAACAACGGCAAATGGATTGATTTGTTGTTGCCCTAAAGACGCCACTAGGCGTGATGGGATACAACGGCAAAGAAATCAATTTGTTGTCGCCCTAAGACGCCACTAGGCGTATTGGCCACTGACTGCTTTGTCGGTTGGTGGCTAAGGATTGTAGAAGAAGAAGAAGAAACAGGCACACGGAGCAGTATTATATATTGTTTTATGTATTGTGTTCTCAGGCTTGATTCGTCTTGTGTCCAAACACAACTCTCAGCTGATCTACACCAGAGCTACCAAGGGAGACAAGGATGAGGCTGCTTGAGTTATTCTTTCATTAAAATAATTAAAAGTTACACAGACACAGCTGTGTTATTGTTGTTGATTTGTCTGTGTATGTGTTATTGTTGTTGATTTGTCTGTGTATGTGTTATTGTTGTTGATTTGTCTGTGTATGTGTTATTGTTATGTAATTTTTGACATAGCGATGGTTCATCATTCATTCCTTGTCAGCTGTATATGGTGCTTAGGGCTTTGTCCTTGTCATCTCTGCCTCATCTGTTGAAGACCACTCTTTTCCATATCACCCCATTTGATCCTTCTAATGCCCCCCGGGAGGATGGTACTGCCCACTTTGGGAACCGCTGCTGTAAAGCAAGAAGTAGACACTTCTTACCAAGAGATATGAATGCAACACAGCATCCTTGAAGGACCAGTCCTAATTAAATGGCAGTGTCACGAGCACTATATGCTGTGGATTTGCAAACACACCAGTGCTACTGATAAACAAGGTTCGTCCTTCCAAAGATACGACCACCACATATGCTGACAATAAGGAATAACACTTTTTACAGGAATTTCCCTTTAATGATCGAATGCACACAATATCGCCACACAAGGCTACAAATATATGAATTCTACATATAGACACATCAATACATGCCAGGGCAACTTGCCTTGATAGATATGGCTAATACCCGCATATAACACAATATGGCGGCCTAGTTAACAAGAAACTGACCACCGCTCACCATAGCGGCCCTAATTTATAACAATGAAAAAACCCTCCAAAACTGGACAACGAATACTCTGCAGTATGTAGAAAAATGACACTAGTTAACATCCCACACTAGAATTACACACTACACTTCAAGTACTCCGCAGGAAGGCAAAACTCAGAATATGAATCTCATGGCTCGCTCTTTTCAGCAAACTGCTGGGCAGGGAAAAACTCAGTACGTCCGCTCTTGAACAAGACTAGGTGATCACTGACTGTTTCGCGCCTCCTTTTTACTGCCTTCCAGATTGTCACATGACTGACCTGTTTAGTTACATCAGGGTTGCCAAAACTCAGCGTTAACAATGTAGCCATTATAATTTTTCGTCACCGCGAAAAAACGCCGTGACATCCACCCGCCCCTTAAGAAAGAAAATGTAGTTTTCCTACACTGGAGGAGCTTCGTCCGGCTCCCATCAGAGCATGGGCGAACATATGCCATCATAGCATCTCCTCATCTGCCTAGGGAATGCCATAGTACTCCACCACCATTGTCGTACATGCCTTCTCAACCTATCCACAAAACACAAAATGCGTATGAAGTAAGCCACCTCAAGTACTGGTAGTCGTGAAAAATGACTCTCCACACCTAGTCTGTCAAAACACAATATATAGTACATTCATAGTTATTCTTATCTGGGCATCCTCAACAGTAAATAATCTCCTAGCATTACAATCATTTGAAACATGATTTAAATATACATTATATTCGATTGTAGAGTAGATTGCCTTTATGGCACCATGATGCATAAATTTTAAAGTACGAGGGGGCGTTCAGAAAGTAATGCACCACATCGTTTTTCTCAGCTAATAATGAAGATAGAAGCATGAATTTATACACACTTCAAATATGGCATGTGCCAATTGTGTGCACCAAATTGCACCGCAACCGGCCAAATAATACGCCTACCCTAAACCGTTGAAATGGAGCGTGTTAGCAACTTGCTTTATAAGCAGCGAATTGTGATAGAATTTCTTGTTGCAGAGAATGAAACTGTTGTGAACATTCACAAGCGTGTATGTGATGTGTATGGAAGTTTTGCAGTCAACAGGAGTACAGTCAGTCGCTGGGTTCAAAGAATCCGGAAGTGGAGATACGGAGCTGCTTGATCGGTCGCGCTGTGGATGTCCTGCCACAGCCACCAACGCAGAAATGTTGAAATGCGCTGATGGCATTATTCTTACTGATAAGCGAATCACTACTCAACAATTGGCCTTACAGCTGTCAGTCATCAAATGCAGTTATAAAAACTCTCGGATTTTCTAAGGTTTGCGCAAGATGGGTTCCTCGAAGTCTCACAAATGACCACCGATTGCAAAGGAAAGCAATTTCTTCTGAATTGTTGGAGCGTTTCAATGCTGATGGAGAGAACTTTTTGGCTAAGATCGTTACAGGTGACGAAACCTGGGCACATCATTTTGAACCCGAGACAAAAAGACAGTCAATGGAGTGGCATCATCTGCAATCACCACGAAGAAAGAAATTCAAGACAATTCCTTCAGCTGGAAAGGTCATGATCACTGTCTTTTGGGACATTGAAAGTGTGATTCTTGTGGACGTTATGCCAAGAGGAGAGACAATCAATTCGCAAGCTTACGTTAAGACATTGAAAAAACTCAATCAACATTTTCGCAGAGTTCGGCCGCACAAGAATCCAGCAGACCTGCTTCTCCTTCACGACAATGCGCGACCTCACACAAGTCTGGCAACACGGGAAGCGGTCACCAAATTGGGTTGGACTGTACTACCACATCCACCCTATAGTCCCGATTTGGCACCCTCTGATTTTCATCTATTTGGTCCACTTAAAGATGCACTCCGTGGGACAAAGTTTGAAGATGATGAAGGAGTGATTAATGCAGCGAAGAAATGGCTACATGATCAAGACAAAATCTGGTACGGGCTAGGAATACATGCACTTGTTTTGCGCTGGCATAAAGCCGTACAAGTTGATGGGAATTATGTTGAATAATACCGATGTTTACATGACATATCCATGTATATTGTGTATAAATTTCATGCTTTTTGAATAAACAGCTCCTGAGAAAAATGATGTGCATTACTTTCTGAACGCCCCTCGTATGACATAGTATAGTAACAACACGATCTTTAAAGATTATAGACCATCTCTACTGTGGTTGCAATTCATTGCTACCCACTTACACATGTAAATGCTTCCTAACATACACTCCTGAATACATCATAAAGTTGTACAGGACAACTTATATTCCTCAGAATAGTACTGGTTACGTGGGTCAGACTCTAAGGTTCACGTTAACCGAAACACTCTATTGAACGCAAACCCGAAACCTATCTCCTGCTATTGCTGGACTACCAGCAGGTGGTTATGGAGCAACATGTGCTTCCACCTGACTGCATTACGCGCACCCCAACTATTTGCGAAAGTCACTCGTGCAACTTTGGTATTGTCTCGCAATGACAATACCTCCACGAACTTCACTGTCGTGACTTCATTAAACACCTGTCTGAGTGCGCCAACTAGCACGCAGGGGAACATTCCGAACCCACACCGTGCGATCACCAGCTATCAGGCCCTCGGATATACCTCTACTGTTCCTACTCATGTGTCTTGGCCCTTGTCGCGAACACCGTCTCAGCTGTACTTTCTTGTCAGGTGGTGATACGCTGACCCCCTGATCATCCGCCTCGGTACTTTGGTGTTGATGAGCCTCTGCTCCAACCACACCCATTGCATTATGCACCCCCTGTACATTGCCGACGATTAAATCGGCGATCGGGTTTTCGAGGACAAACTCGGTCACTCTACCCAACAGGAACGGGGTGTCCACATTAATACACGCCTGGGGTTAAGACTCCACTTTGCCCCCAAATGTAGTGCATTTTAGTTTTGCCTGTGAGGCAGGATTCGTCTATACACATCGTCAAGAAAATACGCGTAAGTGGATATAATCTATCACAGCATAAATATCATAATCACAACTATGTATCATCTCAGTCACAAATATGAGCTTACAGCTCGGCTTCCAAATCACAGACTCGAGCGCCCAGCTCGGCTGTCAAACACACAATATTAATTTCATGGCATGCTCTTCTCAGCAAACTGCTGGGCAGGGAAAAACTCAGAACGTATGCTCTCGGACAAGACTAGGCAATCACTGACTCTTTCGCGCCTCCTTTTTGCCGCCTTCCGGATCGTCACATGACTGACCGGATTAGTTACATCAGGGTTGCCAAAACTCAGTGTTAAATGTAGCCATTATAATTTTTCGTCATCTCGAAAAAGCGCTGTGACAGGCAGCATGGGCATATGTAGGCGTGATCAAGAATACATGATGGTCAAAAAGACTAGATCTAGGGTGTGAACTGCGAGGTCAATGATAATAAATAGTCTTTCTAGGACACAGAATCATCAGCTGCCATCTCTACAACAAAGGTTGGTGGTAATGGATCTCAAACGCCGTCTTAATGGTACACTCTAAAAGACTTTCTTTTCCATCTGTTAATGAGATTTAAAGAGGATACGAACATTAGTAAAACAAGTTGTTAACCCTTTCCAGCAATTTGCACAAAAGCGCCCGTATTTTATGTTTTATTGTTCCGGCCAATTCGCCTAAAAACGCCCGGCAACAGGTTGCTTATTTCGTTGCTAAGTGACAACGGAACTCTCGCGCATACAAGATTTTGAGTTTCCAGTTGGTAGGGGCGGTTTCGAAGTTTATTTTGATATTGATCACATTTTTTTAAGTCTAGTGGTTGATCTTTTAAAAATTAGTGTGAAAATGGTTCTTCAGGTCGTTGCAGAGATTTTCAGTGAACTTTGAAGGATTAGATCTACGTTTGTGTTATTCCGATAATGAAAATGTTTAATCCTACTTCGATGTGGACTATGACCCAGATATTGACGATAGTGAAAGTAGGAAAATCGATGTAGGAACTAGTAAAATTGTAGACAATGGACATCACATTAACTTGTATGGAATTACTCCAGATGTATGAGCTCCCAGGAAAAACAAGAAAGCAGATTTAAACAGAAGCTCCAAAGCCAAGGCTCATGAAGTGTACATAGAAGCAAACAAAGAAGTAAGAAGAAACATCAAAAGAGACAAGATGAAATATATTGATGATTTGGCAAGGGAAGCTGCAGCAAAAGGAAATATGAGGAACCTGTACAAAAACACAAAGAAGCTAACGGGGAAATAAGCAAGCAAATGGCCTAATAAAAGATAAGAATGGAAAATTGCTTAGTAATATACAAGAACAAATGAAGAGATGGGCAGAATATTTTGAGGAACTTCTCAATAGACCATCTACAACTAATCCACCAGACATACAGCCAGCAGAAGAGGAGCTACAAATCAGCTGTGAACGACCAAGTAGAGAAGAAATAAAGAAAGCCATAAAGCTTCTGAAAGATGGAAAAGCAGCTGGTCCAGATTGCATTCCAGCAGAGGCCATCAAAACAGATATTGATACCTCTACAGAGATATTATACAAACTTCTTGGCAAAGTCTGGGAGAGAGAGAGGAAATACCAGCAGAATGGAAGGAAGGTTATCTGGTCAAGTTGTCTAAGAAGAGAAACTTACAAGAGTGTACAAATTGTAGAGGAATAATGTTAGATCAGTGCCAGGAAAAGTATTAAACAGAATCATCCTGTAGAGATTAAAAGAGTTCATAGACAAGCAACTGAGAGATGAACAAGCAGGTAAGATAGCCACATTGAGAATAATAGTTGAACAAAGTCTGGAATGGAATTCACCGCTATACATCAGATTCGTGGACTATGAAATTTTGAAAAGGCATTTGACAGTGTAGACAGACAATCGCTTTGGAAATTGATGAGGCATTATGGAGTTCCCATGACGATCATTAACTTAATAAAGAAGACCTATGAAGATATGACATGTAGAGTTCTTCATGAAGGGCAACTTACAGAACCGTTTAGGATCAGAACGGGAGTGAGACGGGATGCCTCATGTCTCCATTTCTTTTCTTACTAGCAATAGATTGGGTTATGAAAACATCGACATTGTGCAACAGAAATGGAATCTGACTAAACAGCTTGATGATCTGGATTTTGCAGATGACTTGGCTCTTCTGTTCCATAACCATAATCAGATGCAAGAGAAAATGAAAATTCTCGATGAGAGGTCATAACAAGTGGGCCTGAAAATACACAGGGAAAAGACAAAGTTTATGGGAACAAGAGAAATCAAGTCCAACACGAAGATACGAATCTTCAACTCAAATGTGAAGTCAGTCCTATTGTATGGCTCTGAGACATGGAGAACAACAAAAACAACAACCAAAAAGCTACAGACTTTTATAAACGGGTGCTTGCGTAGAATAGAAGGACTGAAATGGTATGACAAAGTTACAAATGTGGAATTGATGACAAGAACTAGACAAGTGCCAGTGGAACAAGAGTTGAGAAGAAGACACTGGCGATGGATAGGGCACACATTGAGGAAACCTGTTGATAGCATTACAACAAGGCAGTCCTTGTTCTGGAATCCACAAGGAAAGAGGCAGAGGTAGACAAAAAAAACACATGGAGAAGAGAACTGGAAACAGAGGTGAAAATGATGAAAACATGGAAAGAACTTGAGCGGATGGCACAGGACAGGAAAACTTGGCTCCTTGGGGAGCTAAAGGGTATTGATTGATGAGCTCCCAGGGCCTAAACATAGTTTGTCTAATGAGTAGCGGCATATTATTTGTTTCTTCTTATTTATACCAGACGATGTACTTATGAATAAACCAATAGAGCTGAAAAGGGTTGGTTACGTTGTTTCAGTGTGAGCGTAATTAAAACCAACATCCAACAAGCATGAACCGTCAAACTCGTGAGCAGAAAAAAAACCTTTGTGTTCAGTGCTGTAAGAATTAAGTAAAAACTGACACTTGTAGAGACAGTTTATGTTTGTAAATTGTGTTCTCAGCGTGTAATTTGTTTGATAATATCAATGATATTCACATTTTCAAGAATAACTTTTAATAATGTATATAAAAGCTGTTCAGCGCAAGACTATGATAAAGATAAAGTAATTTTTTGGTTTTGAAATTTTTTTAAACTGAAAAACATTTAAATGTGACATTAAAATATATAGGTATTAAAGTATGTCCACTTTACTGTACAAATAAATGTGTTATTTGAACTAATAATAATGCATAGATAATTTTTTAAATATAAGAAATATTTAAGAAACAGAGTTATGTCCCTTCGCTTGGTCGTTGTTGGGGTTGAAATATTAGTATTATTAGCAGGGCGAGAATTTACAGGTATGTCAAAACTAGCAAGTAATATACATTGTGTAGAATAATGTGAACTTTTAGACCAGTCTAATATAGATACCCCAAGCTACTCTAACAGAAAGAAAGAATTATATAATGTTATGTCGGACAGGAATGAGATCAGAGGTAGAACAAGGAATAATAACCACATTGTAAAGTAGCGACAGACGATAAATGAGAGATGGGGGGAAATGCCAGTATCATGTACAGCAGCCGTTATTGTAAAAGGTGCCACCAAGAGACGATCGACCACTCAGTGTTGGAGTGAAGTGACTTTTTATGTAAGTAAAGTTTGATTTGGTTCAGCTGGTGTTAGCGTGAGGTCTATACATCTGAATGTAACATCATCATCATCCTAAGTATTCCGTCAGCACTGTGGAGAATCATTAAATGGTTAAATTGACTATACGTGATGTAACTGACTGCCTACTGTCGGGTAGTGAAACGAACTATACGATAATACAACACTTTCTCTTTCGAATCTTTGCACATCCGCTGGTAGTGGTACGGCCACACATGAAGAGCCAGCCAGGTCTTTGTGGTGGCGTTTTGAAGGAGGACAGATTGAATGGAGTGGAAGAATAAAGAAGATAAATGTCTTATTGATAAGTTTAAGAAAACTGCCTCTCCTTCAAGTCTACTAGAAATCCTTAATGCAAAGAGAATTCTGGCAACTAAACAGGATATTTTCCGGACGATAAATTCTTTCTCGTGAATCTTACAAAAAGACTATGTAAAGCACATATGGTTAAGAAAGCGAATTTGGTGTCCAGCCATATTAACTAAAATATCACGACCTACTAGAGGTTAGTTTAATTATGGCTCAGCCCCCAGGGTGTAGATTTATGTTTAAAATAAAATTAACAAGAAAAATAACAGACTCGGTTAAGTTAAATTGAATAAAAAGAGTATAGATTCTCTCATCTATCAATGTACATCAAAATATGAAAGATAAATTGTCGCTCTTCTGTTTAGAAAAAAAAAAAACTATGGTCATCATATGGACTAGGAGATCTTTGGTAGTTGTTGCTAGTAGGTGTTATACTCATCTCCTCAAGGACTAGTAGCTGCTGCACCTTTACGATGAGATGTGCGCCAAGCAGTTTGGTCTTATGCAGCAGCTTCCCAAGTGTCCGGGTTTATGCCAAAGGTTTTTAATGAAGTCTTTGAAGCGCTTCTGTGGGCCACCTTGGGAGCGTTAACCCTTTTGCAACTTACCATAAAAGAGTATTTTTGGCAGCCGATGGTCTGGCATGCGGACTACGTGACCTGCCCAACGAATCTGTGACTGCATCGGAATTGTATCGATGCGAGGGATACCAGCTCTGTCAAGAACGACGGTATCCAGGATCTTGTCTTGCCATTTGATGTTCATCACCTTTCTGAGACAGACTGTATGGAAGTGGTTAAGCTTCTTTACGTGGCATCTGTATACAGTCCATGTTTCATATGCATACAGCAGCACTGGAAGCACCGCAGCTCTGTACACCTTCAGCTTTGTCTGTAGACTAATGCCAAACGTTGGTGTATAGTCTGCCAAATGTGCTGCTGGCGTTGGAGATCCTGGTGTTCACCTCCTCATCATTGGCGACGTTCTGGGATAGTGTGCTACCAAGGTATGTGAATCTGTTCACAACTTTCAGTTTCTTACCATTTACCTTGATGATTGGCTCAGTATACATTTTGCCGGGAGCTGGTTGTTACATGATTTCTGTTTTCTCCGTGTTGATGGTAAGCCCAAAGTTGGAACAGGCTTCGGAGAACCTGTCCACTCTATTCTGCAGATCAGCCTCTGAGACAGCATTGAGGGCACAATCGTCAGCAAACAGAAGATCTCTGATGGTGTGTGATTTGACCTTGGTTTTTGCTTGAAGCCTCCTACGGTTAAACAATTTTCCATCAGTACGATATCTGATGTCGATTCCTATGTCTCCGTCTCTGAAAGCATCAGTCAGCATAGCCGAGAACATGATACTGAACAGAGTCGGTGCAAGTACACACCCTTGTTTAACTCCATTTGAGACGGGGAAAGGCTCCGATAGCTCACCGTTTTCCTGAACTCTAGCCTGCATTCCATCATGCAGTTGCTGCACTATTGTGATAAATTTCTTTGGGCAGCTGTATTTTGCCATGATCTTCCATAGACCCTTTCTACTGACCGTATCAAACCCCTTTGTCAAGTCGATGAAAGCTGTGTACAGGTCACAATGTTGTTCTTGGCATTTTTCTTGTAGCTGTCTTGCAGCGAACACCATATCGGTGGTTCCACGTTCTTTCCTGAATCCACACTGACTTTCAGGTAGAAAACCTTTGTCAAGATGAGCCGTAAGGCGGATTCAGAAGGATTCTGGTGAGTATCTTCCCTGCGATTGATAGTAGAGAGATACCTCGATGGTTATTACAGGCTTGGCGATTACCTTTACGTTTATACAGATGTATAATTGATGCATCTTTGAGATCTTGTGGGATGGTTTCACTCTGCCACATTTGTTGAAAGATCAAGTGAATTTTCTCTATCAGAACTGTACCGCCATCTTTATAGATCTCAATAGGAATTGAATCGGAGCCGGGGGCTTTTCCACTAGAAAGCTGACATATTGCTTTTGAGTTTCCTCCAGAGCTGGTATATCATCTAGTGCTTCATTTATAGGAAATTGGGGCAAGCGATTGATGGCTTCGTTGTTAATAGATGATGGCTGGTTCAGAATATTTTTTAAATGTTCGACACAGCGTTGGAGAATTTTGTCCTTGTCTGTGATTAGTGTTTCTCCATCTGCATTAAGCAGGGGGAAATGATCCTGATGATGTTGAATCACAGACCACTTTGAGCGCATGGTAAAAGTTTTTCGTGTCATGGCTGTCAGCAAAGCCTTGAGCTCATCTGCTTTATTACTCAGCCATGAGTCCCGCATCTGGCGTTGTTTGTGTTGGACAATTCTACGCATGTTGTTGAAAGCGTCTTTCTTAGATGTCGATTTTGGATCATTTAAATAGGCTTTATGTAGATGGTGTTTTTCAGCCAGCATCTTTTTTATACCATCTGAGTCATCTTGTTTCTTGATGGCGGGACCCAGGATCTCTGTAGCAGTATTGTAGATCTGCTCACTTAGGGCTGCCCAATTTGTTTCCACACTTTGGCCGTCAAACGAGATAGATTGGAGACGGTCTTCTAGGGTGTCAGCAAATGACTATTTGATTCGGTTTAGTGACATCTAACCTTTTTTTTTTAGTTTTCTTCCCCTGAGGGCGCCTGGCTGGTTGGATAAGAATTTTGAGTTTAGACACGATGAGGCGATGGTCGGTCCAGAATTCGGCACCACACATGGACTTGGTCACCCGGACATCTTGCCTGTCCTTCTTCTTAACAATTACATAGTCAAATATGTGCCAATGCTTTGAGCGCGGGTGCATCCAGGAGGTCCTGTTGCGGGTAGGAAGTCGAAAAATGGTGTTGATGGCAAGGAGGTCATGTTCTGCGCGAGTCTGGAGAAGTCCATTGCTGTTACAGCGACCCACGCCGAACTTTCCGATAGTGCCATTCCATGAGATGTATTGTTATCTGAGCCTACTCTTGCGTTAAAGTCACCAAGAACGATGAGCTTATCTGCTTTAGGAACTGATGCTATGACTCCATGCAGTTCTTCGTAAAACTTATCCTTAACGTCATCCTGGTTTGTCATAGTTGGTGCATACGCGCTAATGATGGTGGCATGTTTCCTTCCATAAAGCAGAGGGATCTTAACCGTCATGAGTCGGTCATTTATTCCCTTTGGGGGCCCCGCTAACTTGCCAACAATTGCTGTTTTGATAGCAAAGCCAACTCCTGCTTCTCGTCTTTCTTCAGTTTCTCTTCCGCTCCAATAGAATGTATGACCTAAACCCTTTCCGCAAAGTTGGCCCTCGCTTGCAGTGTTGTATCTGGCCAGTTCTCTCCCAATCAGGGTAGTTCGCCTCTCAGGTCTATTTATGTTTGAGTCTTTGTCAAGGAGAGTGCGCACATTCCATGCGCCTAGAATGAGGGGGGGGGGGGGTGAGGATCTTTCCTTTCTTTTTCGTATGTGTCGCCCTCTGAAGTAGGGTACCCACCTACTGCTGTAAGCTGGTTAGGTAATGGTGGAGCAGGCAATGTTTAGGACTCTTTTTCTAGCCTCTTCCTCATGCCATGGAGGTCACCAGTGCTTTCCTGAAGAGGGCTTCTCAGTCACTCGGGCTGCCGAATCCCACTGCTTCTCCGATCTCTACTGACACATATGGCCTGAGCCGCCTGTGTGTAGGTCTACAACTGCCAGCATACCCACGCCTGCCGCTCGCCCATCGCCACAGGACTTGTTCTGAGTGGATGGATGGATGAAAAAGTGACTTGCGCGGTGATTTGGTTTAAATTGAGATGAGTAGAGTAATAACGAGTTGAAGCCGATGGTGAGGCTTTCAGTACAGGAGATTTAAATGGAAGTGAGCTTCCAATCGAGGAAAACCCAACATACCTGGGAGCCAAGTTGGATAAGAGACTCACCTGGAAGCCACACATAAACGCTGTAGAACAGAAAGCAACCTCTCAATTATGAAGAAACTGGCTGGCACAAGTTGGGGGGCAAATACCAGCATACTTAAAAAAGTCTATACATGCACAGTCAGGCCTGTACTTGAATATGGCATGTCAGCCTGGGCCACGGCATCTAAAACAAACACAGAACATCTAGGAGTGCAAAATTCAGGCCTGGAGGGATGAAGACTTCTCCAATCCAGGCAATTGAGAGATACACAAACATCCGCTCTCTTGATGACAGACGTGAGGAAAAGGTATTCATTCACAGTGAGAAGCTTCTACGAATGCCAAGTCATCCAATGTATGCCAAACTCCAGTTTGAAAAAGAAAAAAAAACGGGTTGAAAAGAACCAGCTTCTTAAACATCTCCAAACATCTGCATCGATGCCATGAAGACCTCCTCCCAAAACAACCTACTGAGATTGAAATGTTAATTGATTATGAGGAGCCAGACGACTGCCATGAAATATATCTATCATCACAGAAGTCCCTGAAATAAAAAAGAAAGGCCACCAGACCCCTCAACAACTATGGCTCAAGAAATGATTGAAGAAAAGTACAACCAGTGTCGTGGAATATTCTAATCCACATATATAAATTATAAGGTAAATATAAAGCCTAACAAATAAATTCTAATAAAGAAAAGAGCAATGGTAAAATAACAGTGCTGTCACAAGGAATGTACTCGAAATCCCCTTTGTTTTATGCTTCGTCTGCAAATTGTAACGCTTTCACGTTGATAGTAAAAGCCTACTATATTATTACCCGCTTTCTTCAATGAAACGTGTGCTGTATTTCTTGGAAAAACATTGAGATACCAAGCTGATCAATGACCTAATTTAAATATTTCATTCATTCCATTTTATACACGGCGTAACTAAAGACAGATGGACTAAAGGATAGAGAGAAGGGAGAGGCATAAAGCCGAACACGTGCAACACAAAACACGCGTCGCGCGATACACAATTACTACTATCACGCGTGTAAGGCCACATGCACTAACTTTTTCAGACGGACAGTGATAAATTCACTACCCTTCCCAGAGTTAGGTTTTAAAAAACCTGGGAAACGCTTATTAGAAAAGATAACATTATATGGGTTTACGTTTGAAAACATTACAGTACCCAGACAGCACATCTTCGAAACAGGAGGTAGAAGAAATTGCATATTTTGAACGCAGCCACTTAGCTCTATTAAATTTGGATATTTGGGTTCCTTAGGGTTTGCTGACAAAGAATATGTACAACGTTATGCAAATAGTCTAGGAATTAACAAGTTATAGCCAAAATAAAATGATGGTGCTGTCAGACAACACCCACAATCAGAATCGCTCAGTGGTAGATTTTTTTACACCACCATTGTACGGGAAATGGGCCACAAGTTACATTTGAACTGATTGGCTGGAATGATATGTAAGGCTAAACACGATTAGTCGGGCTATAAATACTATCTTTGGTTGTTAGGGGAGACGTGGGAAGTTAAAATTTTTTCAAACACTTGTCGAAACGTGGCTCCATTGGCCAGACTCGCTGATATACTCACTTAGGAGCGTTAGTTCGAGACCACTAGTCAAATAAGCTTGATAAAGCAACAGTGCGTTGAAGCCAGCTCATATTTTTGCTAAATAAAAGCCTGGAACATAAGCAGATGGGAATTTGTGCCAGTAGTTGTGCCAGAATTCATTGCTAATCAACGTATCTGTGTTTGTTTCCATGAATTGTGGTAAGCTTGAAACATTCAGTATCTTTTAATGAAAATTGAATGTGAATTGTTAATTTATGCCTGTATATATGTGTAGTTCAGTAGCAAACATGATGCAAAGCCTATAATGCTCCAGCCTGAACAGAAGGTGTCGGAGGAAAGTAAAACTGCATGGAATGGCCAAACAGTACACTGACACCTAGATTATTGATTAGACAGAAATAATGCTGGAAGTGCAGAGGCGTAGTAACCATTAAGGAGGTAAATACTGGTATAAAGTATTTCAGATGAAGCTGACAGTTGGCCTAACGCTCTGAACTCAATGTTTGTGATGTATTGTGCTCAGTGTAAAAAGAGAGTATAAATTAGTTATGAAGTAGAAGGTACATCCTTCTTGTTTTCAGGGACCGTGGTCTTGATGGTATTGAGCAGCACCTGGTCAGAGCTTTGCTGAATCCAGAGTCGGACAGCATACTCCTTGGTCCATTTAGCTATCAGTGAGGTGTCTCCAGAGCCCAGGGGAGAAATCGAGCAGAGGAGTCTTTTCCTGCCGCCCTCACACAAGATAAGCTGATGTGGCCAGCTGAGCTCAAAATTATGTACCCCAGCTTAAAATGACCTTGTAAAAATAACATTAAGAGGGGAATTAAATTGTTTTAATATCAGGAACTGAGAACATCTCCAATACTAGTTCCAATAAAGACAAACTATTGAAGTCATGATGACAAATACCAACAGAGCTTGAACAAAACAAAACCAGTATTACCTCATATTACTACTACACAACTGACACACATAGGATACTTTTAATAATATATGTCATTACCATATTCATATTGATAAATTCTGTACATATAACTTGTGAGTAAAATTGATTGTGATTCCTGGTTCCCTTTGTATTTGAATCAGGACACATATTCATTCATAACAGCAATGAATACATATTGTTATTTGAAAAGTTATCAGTGACTCCTTTAAGATATCCTTTAGAGTGTTATATGTATGTGAGTGTCACAGTGTTGTCAAGAGTAGTGGATTAAATTAAATTGTTTATCTGTCTGTTGTTGTTATGACTTACACTTCATCATACACATACCCTAGACATACAACGTAGTCATCACACTATTCCAGAATAATTCTGACTGAGGTATACATATGTGGCAGCAAGTAAGGTTATCTATAATACACTACTCTTATTAGATATAGATACCTTCACAGATGATCTCAGTCAGTACACTAAGTCCCCTATAAATATTTATAACATCCCACTTCACCACATATATTGGGGTCTCGCTCTTGGGATTTTGAATCTTTCCCTATTAAAAATATTGGGGGTAATTCACTTCAGGGAATATAAGAATTAAAAGGTATCCTTGGGTGGAATTAAATAAGGTTGAGCTCACGGTGCCTGTGTTGTCCATTAGATATATATTTAGAGATTAAATTGTTGGTTAGACATTGCATAAACTTACCTGATAGACAATGGCGGACCTGGCCAAGTTTCGATCTGCTGCTGTTCAGACTGCAAAGGAGTTAGGATTAGATGGGCAAGTTATGGTTGCCTATGTCACTACGGAATGTGACAAATTTATTGAACGCGAAGAAAGAAGGTTTGAAGCCGAAAGAAAGTTAGAGGCTGAAAGGGAAATTAAGAAGTTACAATTGAGGCTGAGGCTGAGACTAAGAGGTTGAAGGCTGAGGCTGAGACTAAGAGGTTGCAGATTGAGGCTGAGGCTAAGAAATTGGAAGCAGAAGAAAGAAGATTGGCTGCAGAAAGGGAAGAGAAGAAATTAGCTGCAGAAAGGGAAGAGAAGAAATTAGCTGCAGAAAGGGAAGCAGAAGAAAGAAGATTGACTGCAGAGAGGGAAGCAGAAAAGGAGGAGAAGAGATTACAAAGGGAACATGAGTTACGACTAAGGGAGTTTGAGTTTCAGGGCCATGCTCCTGAAAATGGTGCCAGTCCCTTTGCCTCTGATGCCACTGCTAGCCAAGGAGCCTCAACCTCAGCTATGAATTTTCATTTAGATCATTTTGTTGAGAAAGACGATGATATAGAGAGCTACCTAAATAGGTATGAACTATTAGCTACCACGTATGGGTTAGAGAGAGGAAGGTGGAGCTTAAAGTTATCTCAAGGACTTCGTGGGGCAGCTTATGAAGTTTTTGCAAAAATGAGCAGAGGTGATCAGGAAAATTATGACATGCTAAAGCAGGCTCTTTTGTTAAGATATGAAAAGAATGCAGAATTCTATAGGAAAAAGTTTAGGAATGCTAAACTACTGTCAGGTGAAACCTATCACCAGTTCTCTGCACGAATAGAGACATACTTGGAGAAATGGACTTCTCTGGGGAAAACCCAAGATCTTAAGGAAATGGTCCTTATAGAGCAATTAAGAGAGTCCATGGCTCCAGACCTGAGAGAGTTTCTCATGGAACAAGGTGCAGAGAGGCTGGGTGAGTTGCTAAATGTTGCTGAAAGGTATCAAGCAGCTCAAGCAGAGGTAACAGGTAATAAAAAGAAACAAGTGGATAACTTTAGGGCACCACAGAACTTTAATCAATTTGATCCTAGGGATCAAAATAAAGGTAAGCACCAGTTTGATAGGCCACGGTATGAAAATAAAAATAAATTCCCACAATTCGATGAAAGGAAATATGATGAAAGAAAATCTTTCAACCAAGGAAAAAGGTGGTGTAAGAATTGTCAGATGGACAATCATGACACTGACCGTTGCAGAAGGAAACCTGTGTATATGGCAACCCTTCAGGTCAGGTCGACCTCAAGACAGGAGGAGGATATTATGTTGGATACCACTCCAGAAGAGATGAGGAAGGCACAGGCTGGGGATAAAACACTCAAGCCTTGTTTCAGAAAATTGTCAACTTGTCATACAACTCCAGGCAAGGGAGATTTTTACATGAAAAACAAGTTGATGTATAGGAAGACTGGAGCTAGATCCAAAGGTCAGGGACAGCTGGTACTTCCTAAAAGATATAGGGCAGCCTTAATAAGGAGCCTACATGTGAAACCAGATGGGGACCATGAGAAGATAGGTACCATCATTCAAAAGGTGGCTCACAATTATTATTGGCCCAAAGCAAGATGGGACATTGAGAATTTTGTAGAAAGGTGTAGCATAGCACATGAGGGAACACCCACAAGTGGGAACATTGATCAGGACCTGGACACGCCATGGTGCAAAATTAGGCCTGATAATAAAAAGAAAAATAGATTTGATAAAGTGGACCAAATGGAATGGGAAGCCCCTTTTCACGGACAAGCTTCACTTAACTGTTTTACAATGGCCACTATGCGGAGAGTGCAAAAAGATGTCTTACCCCAGGATAAGCCGACAATCCCTCAATCGGACTTAAACAAACTGGAGGAAGAGGATGTAGAGAGGAAATCTCTCATCAAGAATTTTAAGTGGGGAGAAGCCCCAAAAGAAAAAATTGGTAGCGGTCGTTTTGTGAATGATAATTCTGGGAGGAAAAATCATCACTATAAAGCTTCGAGTGGAAGAGACCATACCGGTGCATGGACAAATAGGTCCACACAATTAAAGGTCCATATGTAGCTTTGTTAAGAACGTGGACTGATGAAAAGGCTGAGGAAAACATTACATCTTCATACCAATATGTGAATGAGCTGACCACTCGTTTAAAAACTGGCTGGAAACTTGCCAATGAAAATTTGAAACAAGCCAGGAAGAAACATGCTGCCTATTATAACAGGAAAGCGAAAGACAGAAATTTGGCTGTGGGAGAGAAAGTACTGCTTCTTTTGCCCGGGAGTCAGAATAAGTTACAAATTGGATGGCAGGGTCCATATACAGTTTTAGAGAAGGTATCTAGAACATATTATAAGATAGATAAGAAGGGGAAAGAAAAAATCTATCATGTGAATCTCCTGAAGAAATATTTGGAAAGAGAACATCAGGAAGAGACACACTTGTTGACCTTGTCCATCGCCATGGAGATGAAAAAGGAACCACTTTCAGCATTTGAGTATCCATTACACCCCTGTGAGACAGCAGCACAGGTGAAAATCAGTACACATTTAACGAAAACTCAGAAAGAGAGAGTGCAACAGGTTCTAAATAATCATGCAGAGGTGTTAACAGACCGACCAGGGCATACAAACCTGTTGGAATATGATATGAAACTGATAGACCCCACACCTGTCTGTATGAAACCATATTCGATTCCGTTTGCTAAGGAGAAAGCTTTGAAGGAAGAGATAGACTATCTGTTGAAGGAAGGAATTATTTCGCACAGTGAATCTTCGTATAGTTCCGGTGTTGTACTCTTAAGGAAGCCCTCTGGAGAACATAGACTCTGTATAGATTACAGGAGACTGAATGCTATTACAGAAGGACAGGTGGATCCATTGCCGGATACAAATCAGCTGTTTGCCAAACTAAATAAAGCTAAATATTTCTCCAAAGTGGATCTGAGTAAAGGATATTATCAGATTCCAGTAAAGCCTGAGGTTAGACCATACCTAGCTTTTAGTACCTCAGAAGGACACTATGAGTTAAATAGATTGCCATTTGGATTGAAGAATGCGCCTAGTGTCTTCTCTAGAATGATGAGAAAATTGTTGGATGTAAACATTTCGGAGGAACGTAATGAATCCCTGAGTTGCCTCTTTGATTGAGGATATTCCGAATGTTTCATACAGGATAATAAGAAGATTATGGGATCCACTACGAAAACTCTGCTATCACCAGGTATATGTTATCTCCTCATAACGTACATTTTGAGGGAAATATAATGTTCTCTGGACATGTCATTGCGCAGACTCAGAGAAGAGAAATGGTGAATACGGGTTGCGAAGCAGCATTAAGACAAGCACTCACACTTGCGGCTGTTAAGTAACATAACCGAAATATATTATTGGTTGTAGAAGTCTGAGGCAAATTTCATGAGTAGTGCCTACTCTGAATGGACCCAACTACATAAAACCATGATAGCACCACAGCAGAGTAAAGTCAAGTTGACTTGCATTTATCTATGTGTATATAGAATAAAGGACTGACATGGGATGTCTGTTTTAAGAGGGGAGATGTCGTGGAATATTCTAATCCACATATATAAATTATAAGGTAAATATAAAGCCTAACAAATAAATTCTAATAAAGAAAGAGCAATGGTAAAATAACAGTGCTGTCACAAGGAATGTACTCGAAATCCCCTTTGTTTTATGCTTCGTCTGCAAATTGTAACGCTTTCACGTTGATAGTAAAAGCCTACTATATTATTACCCGCTTTCTTCAATGAAACGTGTGCTGTATTTCTTGGAAAAACATTGAGATACCAAGCTGATCAATGACCTAATTTAAATATTTCATTCATTCCATTTTTATACACGGCGTAACTAAAGACAGATGGACTAAAGGATAGAGAGAAGGGAGAGGCATAAAGCCGAACACGTGCAACACAAAACACGCGTCGCGCGATACACAATTACTACTATCACGCGTGTAAGGCCACATGCACTAACTTTTTCAGACGGACAGTGATAAATTCACTACCCTTCCCAGAGTTAGGGTTTAAAAAACCTGGGAAACGCTTATCAGGAAAGATAACAATAGATGGGTTTACGTTTGAAAACATTACAGTACCCAGACAGCACATCTTCGAAACAGGAGGTAGAAGAAATTGCATATTTTGAACGCAGCCACTTAGCTCTATTAAATATATATATTTGGGTTCCTTAGGGTTTGCTGACAAAGAATATGTACAACGTTATGCAAATAGTCTAGGAATTAACAAGTTATAGCCAAAATAAAATGATGGTGCTGTCAGACAACACCCACAATCAGAATCGCTCAGTGGTAGATTTTTTTACACCACCATTGTACGGGAAATGGGCCACAAGTTACATTTGAACTGATTGGCTGGAATGATATGTAAGGCTAAACACGATTAGTCGGGCTATAAATGCTATCTTTGGTTGTTAGGGGAGACGTGGGAAGTTAAAATTTTTTCAAACACTTGTCGAAACGTGGCTCCATTGGCCAGACTCGCTGATATACTCACTTAGGAGCGTTAGTTCGAGACCACTAGTCAAATAAGCTTGATAAAGCAACAGTGCGTTGAAGCCAGCTCATATTTTTGCTAAATAAAAGCCTGGAACATAAGCAGATGGGAATTTGTGCCAGTAGTTGTGCCAGAATTCATTGCTAATCAACGTATCTGTGTTTGTTTCCATGAATTGTGGTAAGCTTGAAACATTCAGTATCTTTTAATGAAAATTGAATGTGAATTGTTAATTTATGCCTGTATATATGTGTAGTTCAGTAGCAAACATGATGTAAAGCCTATAATGCTCCAGCCTGAACAGAAGGTGTCGGAGGAAAGTAAAACTGCATGGAATGGCCAAACAGTACACTGACACCTAGATTATTGATTAGTGTTACGGTATATGATATTAACGCCGTCTGCTAAAGGTTACCAGACGTGCAATTGTAAAGGTTAAGACATTTAATATATTGCGATAGATGTTTCAATTTTGAACGCTCCATACACGATCGATTATGACGTGTATAGCGTTGTTTAGGACACAGTCGGTAACTAAGAAACGTGACCCTTTGTTACTTGACCGCCAAGCTGAATAGCTGCGTTGTTCTAACCTTCCAATGCGATGGCATGATATAGCCATTTATATGTGTATTTTTTTGATGGACCAGGGTCAGTCCTAGAACTCTTTATGAGAGGGAAATTTATGGAGGTTAGTATTTTAACTAGAATTCTCAGAAGGAGAAGAATAATCGTCAAATTCGTATGAATATATTCAGACTCGCAGTCTCACTGTCGGCAGGTAGCCATGTCTAGCTGCGCGTGCATATAGCTGTGATGTTCTGACGACAATTACTGCTCTGTATCCTTAAACGGACATTGACACGTAAAACAGCAGTCTACGCCATTGATTAATTTATGCATGACTCATGTTCTGTCCCTATTTGAAATGTGTACATGTGAATTAAATGTACGGACTCAATGAAATGACTTATCAAATCAATCGTATTCCAAAGTTCAAGTATTGTTTGGAATCTTCCACCCCAGCATTCGCTTAATCTTCCATCAAGGGCACGATGCACTAAAACTAACATATCAAGGAAGAAAACAATGGCCAGAATTTTATAATTGTTTTATTCATAACACATGGAACATTGTTCAGACCAAATCACCACGCAACAGTGGTGTCCGGTGTCTGGGGACGACAAAAAAAAAAAAAAATTTCTTCATGACTTTCGAATGAAATGTTTACGATCAAGTTTCGATCACATGACCAGTACGAGGCTGACGTGACGCAGTACTCATTATAATACCTAACAACGTGACGTCACTGAAAATCGTGTAGGTGATCTGTCGAAGAAACCAGCCGTTTCTAAGTCTAACCAAGACTAACATGAGCCATTTGAAGCCAACACATGATATGGACTATAGGAGCAGACAGTCAGGGGCTTTAGCCTAGCTGTTGACGACCGCTAGCACTGATCGAAGCAACGGTAAAGATAAATCTAGGTGTTTAACTGTTGGTATTGCAAACAGTGCTAACTAAGTCCATTGTCCTCTGCCTACATCGGCATGTTTTTATCTATGTTTAATGTAATTTTTGTTGTCTTAATGTGTTGTTAATTCGTGGGAGGTAGGGAGGATGAACCGAAATTAGATTCTGTGGCTCTCACGATGCCTGAATTGATTTCGGTCGTTTCTTAGGGCAGTTAAACGATTGCACCTTTGGAAACCCCATTGAGGTTTGACATTGGACTTGTTGTCCAAATCTGCTATCGTTTGACGATTTGCGTTAGCTGTACTGTCCCGTAGATAATTGGTGTATTTTATTCGTACTCAGTTAATAATTTTATTCAGTTCTGTACCATGTTCGTTACTATTCGTCCAGTCTCCTCTGACTATCATTTATTTTATGATTGTTAAATTTTCGTCCGTTATGAGTCCTGTGACGTCATCATTTTTCGCAGTCATTTTTTTTTTTGTGTGTGTACCTTGAATATTCAGTTGACCTCCGGTCAGACCTTGCCCTTCATTTGGTCTGTGACATTTCCGCTTATTTTATTTAGTTCATAAATTCATTTTAATTGTGAAAAATGTCTTGTTTGCGTCTTGACATTGTTTGTACCCTTTAGTTGCATCATTGTTTTGTTTGTCCTCATGATATATATTAATATTACATTAATAATATGCTATTATATGCAATAATACACTTGTAATTTAATTTAATTAATTTTTTCTGATAATTAAGGTTAATATGGGACATTGCATAATTATGCAGTGATAGTCCAAGAAAGTAGCACTACAATTTATCATAGATGCCTAGGGCATAATAATATAATATATATATTGACAAAATAAATAATCTTATAGCTACCTTTGAGGTAATAGACCCATTGTATATTATTTAATATACTTTTCTGGTACTAAGAGAGTGACTTAGTACATTGAACAATATAATTACTAGGAATTATACCCAACATTATTGGATATTGAGATTAATTGTGTGATATAATTACATTATATTTAACAGATATCATAACTATTTATGATATAGTATTATTTAGATACAATATTGTTACAAAATATTGTCTATTAGTTGAACTTAGACATTAAGTTCAGTACTATTGTGATTACTTATATTGAATATTTCTAAGTTGAGTAAGTATAATAATTACTCTGAAGCTACCATTGACTAATTTAATCAGTAATTATCAATAATTACTTACAGATAAAAGTCAAAATGCTTACTATAGACCATTTCGTTAAGATTGGTCGTGAATATGGTTATAAATCTCAAGAACTTCGTCAGTTTGCTGAATCAGAACTGGAAAAAATATGAAAGAAAAGAAGAAGAGAAAAGGGCTGCATTAAAGAAAGAGGAAGAGGAACAAAAGGCAGCATTAAAGAAAGAGGAAGCAGAACTTGAGATGAAGCAAATTGCCAAGGAAAATAGACTGAGAGAGATTGCTCAACGTGAAAGAGAAGAGCAAAGAACAATCGCCAAACAGGAAGAAGAGAATAAATTGAAACGAGAGGAAATTATTTTACAACAAGAAATGGAATTGGCGCGTATTAAATTGGAGACAGCAAGATTACAAGCACAAAATGCTGATGCAAACCAGAATAATAACGCACAAAATGGATCATCATCCAGCCAACCTAAACATTTCTACAACTTTAAATTACCCATTTTCAACTTGAACGTCGACGACCTTTCATCGTTCCTGGCACGTTTTGAACAGACTTGCAAATCTAACCATTTGCCTGAAGAGTCATGGGTACTCAAATTAAATGAATTCTTGGTTGGAGAACCACTGACAGCTTCTCAAAATGCTGACCCATCAATAGCTAATAACTACGGTGCTATTAAGTCCTTGCTTTTACGAAGGTTTCACCTGGACGAGGAACACTGTAGGTTGAAATTTAAGGGAATTTTACCAGAATCTCCAAAGGATTTTGCAGGATTCATTGCGAACATACGCAATACATTTAATAGATGGGTTGAACTGGCAGAAGTCAACAAATCATACGACAAATTAGTTGATTTACTACTGCGGGATAAGGTATTATCTTCGGTTAGCCAGCCATTTTTTGCATATTTGCAGGAGCGTAAACCAGGTACTATGGATGAGTTAGAAAAAATTTCTTTAAACTACTGTTCGGCACATCCGAATGCAACCATTTCTAACTCCTCATTAAGAGAACCTCTACCTGTGGCGTCTAATATGACCTACAATCACAATAACAAACAAAGACATCACAGTGTAGACAGAAGCAGGTTCCAAAGAAATCATAACGTTAACTTTCAGAAGGGACATAATAATGATTTCAACAATAAAAATGAGTTCAACAGAGGTAGATCACGAGATAGAAATTATTCACCTCAAACAAACTACCACAATAGTCAACATAACACTCATTATAATCGATCACATACTCCCAATAATAATAATAACTGGAATGGTAATAATCATGGCTCGAGACATCGAGATAATAGTTGCTATAGAGGACGACGAGATAATTCTAACAATTATACTCGGAATCGATCTCATTCTCGGGGATCATCTCATTACAACCATAATACAGGGGCGGCAGTTACAAATAATACTACCCCTATAGCTCAGGTCCCACTTGACAATAATACAACACAGTCTTCTGCTGCATGTTTTGCTATTAATTATAATGTGGCAAATAGTTGCCAGCAATGCAATCTTATTTTTCAGAAGGCGAAAGAAACAGTGCTCAACTGCGGACATATTATACCACAGGTAGGTCTTGCAGTCAACGATGGAACAGGCCTACTAATTTTTAACAGGGGATTAGTTAATGGATCCGTCGTCTCAGTGTTGAGGGATTCGGGATCCACAACGATTGGTGTACGACAGTCGCTGGTACATCCTAGCTGTGCAACAGGGGAATATGTCCGTTGCATGACTTTTGGTGGAACAATAGAGTTTTACCCCACAGCTATTATTCATGTTAACACTCCTTTCTTCACAGGGAACGTAAAAGTATGTATGCTAAAAAAGCCTATAGCTGATTTGATGGTCGGTCGTATACACGGCAGTAAAGATTGTACTCCAGATGAGATTATAGAATGGGAGAAACGTAACCTATGCACTGGAAACGCCGTGACGACTAGAGCGCAGACTCAACTCCTGGAGAAGGTTGATGATGATAAAATGGATGCAGATAACCAAGAGGAATTTGTAGTCAATTCACCTATTGACAGGGAAACATTTGCAACCAAACAAAAAGAGGATAAATCTTTAAAAAAATTTTTTAAATTGGTTGATAAAGTTGACAATCTATCCTCAGGTAATAATAACAAACATTGTTTTGTTATTAAAAATGACATATTGATAGATGTTTTAATGACAAATCACAAATGAAACAACAAGTTATGGTCCCATATACTTTTAGACGGTACATTCTTCAACATGCACATGACTCACATTGTGCTGGACATATGGGATATACTCGAACACGATCTCGAGTACTGTCTTCATTCTTTTGGCCAGGGGTGTCAAGAGATATTTCGCAGTATGTACGTTCCTGTACTACATGCCAAGAAGTGAAAGCACGTGGAGCTTTTCACACGGCGCCTATTCAGGCTTGCGATATCTCAGTGAGACCTTTTGACAAGATGGCAATAGACATTATTGGTCCATTGCTACCATCGGCCAGAGGACATAGATTCGTCCTTACGTGCATTGATTTGTGCACACGATGGCCAGAAGCTATCCCATTAAAGACCACCACTACCACAGATGTAGCTGATGCACTACATCTCATCTTTTCTAGAATAGGGTTTCCTAGAAAACTTTTATCAGACCATGGGTCACAGTTTATATCTGACACCATGAAGGAAGTCATGAAAACTTGGGACATTGATAGGAATTTAAGTAGTATTTATCATCCGATGAGTAATGGTGCGGTTGAAAGACTTAACCGTACACTTAAACAACTACTACATAAGGTTACTGCTAAGCACCCTCATGACTGGGACAGAGCACTCCCAGCTGTTCTATTTGCTTATCGGGAGGTACCGCATGAACAAACTGGCTTCTCTCCCTTTGAATTAGTTTTTGGTGCTCCCCCAAGAGGTCCTATGGGACTAATAAAAAACTTATTAATTGACGAGGAGATGACTCAGGACACTCAGTCATCTTACGAATATGTGATTAATCTTCGGAAGAACATTATTGAGTCTTGCCAGTTGGCAACAGCTTCTTCTGAGGCTGCAAAAGCTAAGGCTCGATCTCTACAAAATAGGTCTCGACGATTACGCCAATTATTCCCAGGCGACGAGGCTTATGGGTTACTTCCTCACAATAACAATAAATTATTGATATCTTGGAATGGTCCTTACAAAGTCATTGATAAAATTTCCGACGTTGATTACGTCTTAGATATCAGGGGACACAAAAAGATATTTCATATTAACATGCTCAAGCAATTTCATACACGTCCTGAACACTTACAGTCAATTTTTCATGAACTAGATGACAACACAGTATCCACTTGTCATTATTCTAACTTATCTGTCATCCAGGAAGAAGAATCTTCTTTTCCTGAGGTACAGTTACCGTTACCTGTACCAGTAGTTCAACCTACTGAATCTTGGCGGGATGTAACCATCTCTTCAACGGTTACACCGCAACAGCGTCTACAGATTGCTAATCTATTACAATCTTATCCAGATGTGTTGACCGACGTCCCGGGTCGCACATCGGCTATCAGTCATGACATTACTCTCAATGATGATACACCTATTCGTGTACATCCCTATTCTGTTCCTTTACATTTCCTTGCTAAAACTACTAAGGAACTTGAACAGATGTTGTCTCTGGGAATCATTGAGACTAGTAATTCGCCATTCTCTTCTCCATTAGTGATTGTCCGGAAGAAGGACAATAACATTAGACTATGTGTTGATTATAGAAAATTAAATGCTAAGACTATAGTTGACAGCGAACCACATCCACTTATCGACGACTTACTGCCACGTCTATCCAACGCAACTATATTTAGTAAGATAGACTTAACTAAAGGTTATTGGCAGATACCACTGACCGAAAAGGCTAAGTACTACACCGCATTTTCCACTCCACAAGGTCTATATCAGTGGAATGTGATGCCTTTTGGGCTTGTTAATGCGCCAGCTACCTTCATTCGCCTGATGCGACAAATTTTATCAGGTAGACCAGACGTTATTACATATATTGACGACATATGCTTGTTTAGTTCGTCGTTTGAGGAACATGTTTCGGGACTTAGATATGTTTTTGACACTCTAAGGAATTATCATCTAACTGCTAAACCTACAAAGGTGCAAATCGCGTGTAATGAGATAACCTTTTTGGGACATATCATTGGATCGGGATATATCCGAACGTTACCTAGTACAGTCTCCAAAATTCTAAACATAGCAGTTCCTCAGACGAAGAAACAGGTCAGGAGTTTGTTAGGACTTGTTCAATATTACAGTAGATTCATACCAAACTTGTCATCCATCACGGCTGTATTGTCTTCATTGTTAAAAAAAGATATGCCGGTGAAGGTGACATGGACTGGTACATGCAATGAAACTTTCAACAAAATTATAAATTTGTTCTCGCATGAACCAATTTTAAGACTTCCCGATGCTTCCAAAAGATTTTTCTTACGAACAGATGCTAGTAACTACGGCATTGGTGCATGCCTGCTCCAGAACCATGATGGCATTCTACATCCTACGTTATACATTTCAAGAAAGCTGAAGCCGGCAGAAACGAAGTATTCAACAGTCGACAAGGAACTTTTATCTGTGATCTGGGCAATAACCAAACTTGAAAAGTACTTACTTGGTGCTCCCTTCACCATACAGACGGACCAACGTGCTGTAGCAGCCTTGCGTCGATCAAATCATACAAGCCAGAAGCTTGCCAGATATTCAATCATCCTACAGCCATTCGAGTTCTCCATTGAACACATACCTGGCACTGAAAATATTGTTGCTGATGCGTTGTCACGTCATCCTATTGACGACGACTAATCAACATTAACATTCCTAAAACATATCAACTATAAGAGAACTAACCTTGCCTTCAATTTAAACTTTATAAACACTATATGCATCACAGAATTGAACTAAAAGACATATTGACATTGGAACTTCGTCTAACATCCATACACGATATATAAATACCGTTGAACAATCATGGAATAATATCTGACGACAAGTCGAACTTATTATCCTATGGACTCTTAATTCTTGGATGCAGTGATAAATGACATTTCTTTCCGACGTGAACGTTTGAACACTTTTGCCTAAAAGAATTCATCAGGATCAAGACTACGGATGGATCATCATATCCTATACTAATTAATTAGTTAACTTAACTTCTTAATTGAATTATTATCAATAAAATGAAAGGTGAGAAAAAAATTAAATGAAAAAAAAAAGAGAACGAAATATAAAAAGAAGAAATTATGAAAAGAGAAAATAAATCTCACACAAGTATTAGATTAATATTTTTGTTAATGTACCTATACATTATTTAGTTAGTTAAATTAGATAGTTATTATTCACTAACACTTAACACACACAATTAAGTTAAAACTTATATTCGAATTTCTTTCTATTTCTTCTCACTTAGTTTGTCTTTTCTTCTCTCATGACATTACGTTACATTAGAACCTTAATAATTTAACTCTTAGTTTAATTAAATTAATTTAATTTTAATTAGTCAAATTAATTCCTATATGACATACTAATACGACAGACCTTACTTTAATTTAATTTTATCATTCACTATTAACATTGGACATTTATTTAGTTGATATAATAATATGTATAATATTGATATATAATGTGATTTATGTTAGATGACTATTACAAATAGTTAGTTGACACGACCGCAACACGGTTCTACTCAGAACATCGTCGGCCATATGTCACAATTGTGTTAAATTTTTTTGAAAAATTGTTAAGTCGGATAGATATTGAAAAAAAATCTATCGATTTTTTTTTCCCCGGTGTACAGGGAATTGTTACGGTATATGATATTAACGCCGTCTGCTAAAGGTTACCAGACGTGCAATTGTAAAGGTTAAGACATTTAATATATTGCGATAGATGTTTCAATTTTGAACGCTCCATACACGATCGATTATGACGTGTATAGCGTTGTTTAGGACACAGTCGGTAACTAAGAAACGCTACCCCTTTGTTACTTGACCGCCAAGCTGAATAGCTGCGTTGTTCTAACCTTCCAATGCGATGGCATGATATAGCCACTTATATGTGTATTTTTTTGATGGACCAGGGTCAGTCCTAGAACTCTTTATGAGAGGGAAATTTATGGAGGTTAGTATTTTAACTAGAATTCTCAGAAGGAGAAGAATAATCGTCAAATTCGTATGAATATATTCAGACTCGCAGTCTCACTGTCGGCAGGTAGCCATGTCTAGCTGCGCGTGCATATAGCTGTGATGTTCTGACGACAATTACTGCTCTGTATCCTTAAACGGACATTGACACGTAAAACAGCAGTCTACGCCATTGATTAATTTATGCATGACTCATGTTCTGTCCCTATTTGAAATGTGTACATGTGAATTAAATGTACGGACTCAATGAAATGACTTATCAAATCAATCGTATTCCAAAGTTCAAGTATTGTTTGGAATCTTCCACCCCAGCATTCGCTTAATCTTCCATCAAGGGCACGATGCACTAAAACTAACATATCAAGGAAGAAAACAATGGCCAGAATTTTATAATTGTTTTATTCATAACACATGGAACATTGTTCAGACCAAATCACCACGCAACAATTAGACAGAAATAATGCTGGAAGTGCAGAGGCGTAGTAACCATTAAGGAGGTAAATACTGGTATAAAGTATTTCAGATGAAGCTGACAGTTGGCCTAACGCTCTGAACTCAATGTTTGTGATGTATTGTGCTCAGTGTAAAAAGAGAGTATAAATTAGTTATGAAGTAGAAGGTACATCCTTCTTGTTTTCAGGGACCGTGGTCTTGATGGTATTGAGCAGCACCTGGTCAGAGCTTTGCTGAATCCAGAGTCGGACAGCATACTCCTTGGTCCATTTAGCTATCAGTGAGGTGTCTCCAGAGCCCAGGGGAGAAATCGAGCAGAGGAGTCTTTTCCTGCCGCCCTCACACAAGATAAGCTGATGTGGCCAGCTGAGCTCAAAATTATGTACCCCAGCTTAAAATGACCTTGTAAAAATAACATTAAGAGGGGAATTAAATTGTTTTAATATCAGGAACTGAGAACATCTCCAATACTAGTCCCAATAAAGACAAACTATTGAAGTCATGATGACAAATACCAACAGAGCTTGAACAAAACAAAACCAGTATTACCTCATATTACTACTACACAACTGACACACATAGGATACTTTTAATAATATATGTCATTACCATATTCATATTGATAAATTCTGTACATATAACTTGTAAGTAAAATTGATTGTGATTCCTGGTTCCCTTTGTATTTGAATCAGGACACATATTCATTCATAACAGCAATGAATACATATTGTTATTTGAAAAGTTATCAGTGACTCCTTTAAGATATCCTTTAGAGTGTTATATGTATGTGAGTGTCACAGTGTTGTCAAGTGTGGTGGAATAAATTAAATTGTTTATCTGTCTGTTGTTGTTATGACTTACACTTCATCATACACATACCCTAGACATACAACGTAGTCATCACACTATTCCAGAATAATTCTGACTGAGGTATACATATGTGGCAGCAAGCAAGGTTATATATAATACACTACTCTTATTAGATATATATATACCTTCACAGCTGATCTCAGTCAGTACACTAAGTCCCCTATAAATATTTATAACATCTCACTTCACCACAACCAGAAGGAGTGGACACACGCATACACAGATGGATCCGCTGAGGGGACAGTAAAGAATGGTGGAGGAATCGTTTTTATAAGATTCCTAAACTGAAAGATTATCCGAAAGGCCTTCCCAACTGACTAGATCTCCAATTTCAGGGCAGAAGCTGTGGCATTACTACAAGCTCTGAAAATCCTCATCAGATCTGAACAGAAGCCACTAGCTAAGATAGTAATCTTCACTGACTGCAGATCAATACTGAACACCAGAAATGATGAATGAGATCAGATCTAACATCATCCAAAGGTCATCAACCATTGCCCTTCAATGGTTACTCTTCCATTGTGGAATTGCTCGAAATGAGAGAGCAGGTGCTGTATCAAGAAGTAGCAGTAAAATGGAACAATACAGCCACCCATTGCCCTATCGGGAAGCAAAAACCATCATCCACAACAAGTACAAAAATCAGTGGAAGGAGGAAGGGGATATATACAGCAGAGATGACCCAATCCACCACCTAAACAGATACCAACAGACCACAATGTTCCGCCTGAGAACTGGCCACTGCAGATTACTTGGCCATCTCTATCGCCTCAGGATATCCCACACAAATGAGTGCCCATGTGGAACTGGAATTCAGACCTCCGAACACATTCTCAAAAACTGTCCAACCCATGATGACCCGCGACGTGTGACCTGGCCAAGGGGTGCTGAGCTCCAGCAGAAGATATTGGACTGCCGCGCCGACCTGGTAAAGACTGTAGACTTCGTCCTGGAGACAGGCCTGCAGATTTAGCATGACTACAAACTGAACGCAGAAGAAGGACAGTGAAAACAGATCACACGACTTCCTGAGATAGTCTATAAATAGAGGACGAGAAGCATTTTAAGGGAGCATCACGTGAATTTTACAGAATGGCAAGCATAACAACTGAGATCATCTAAGTCGCTATAAATTTATTATTTTCTGCCCGTTCTGTGAGGAAAATTATTGACTCGTATTTTCTGGGCCCACAGCTGAAGGTGATTCAATCAATCAATACCCTTTAGCTCCCCAAGGAGCATAGGCCTTCAACAAACACATGCCAAGTCCTCCTGTCCCGTGCCATCAGCTCAAGTTCTTTCCATGTTTTCCTCATTTTCACCTCTGTATCCAGTTCTCTTCTCCATGTGTTTTTTTTTGGGTCTACCTCAGTCTCTCTTTCCCTATGGATTCCAGAACTAGGACTGCCTTGTAATGCTATCAACAGGTTTTCTCAATGTGTGTCCTATCCATCACCAGTGTTTTCTTCTCAACTCTTGTTCCACTGGCACTTGTCTGGTTCTTGTCATCAATTCCACATTGGTGACTTTGTCGTGAAGGTGATTCAGCAACTATTAATTGACTAGCTCTTTATGGTTGTGTATTTTTTATTTCAAACTGAATCACGGGTGCAAATTCACTCAATAGCGATTAATTCAAGTATAGATTTATATTTACACATAACAAGTATAATAATCAATTATTGGTTACGGACCTAAGACGCGTCAACAAATATGAATGCAGTTAGTGACCCATAGCTAGACTGCTTGCGTCAAGGTCAGCGAACCAGAGCTGACCAAGACCCTACTGCACCTCCAAGTGGTGGTCCTGGAAACAGGCTGCATCACTGCAGTCTGGCTGAGTGAGTAGGGATCGAAGAGGGAAGGCTAACCTGGTCCCAAAAATGCTGTGCTGAAGTCGGATGTGTCGGCCGAAAGGCGCAAATATCGCAGCTTTGCTGTAAACGGACACAACGCAACCAACAGCCTTTGCAGGATGAACAAAGAAGGAGAAGAATTATTGGTTAACAAGAGTGAAATAAATTGTTATTTTAACAAGGAAATGACCAATTAATTTCGATCACCATAGGATGATATGAGTGGAATTTTTTAAATCAACTATTGCCAGGGTAACTACTAAAATTGCAAGCATCTCCAAGACGCTTCAACCACTGGAAACTTGTACCACACACTGAGAAAAAACAGCCTCCACTTCCATCCACCATTTCATCATCAGAATTGTTCCCGTTATCTCCCAGCAGTGAATCTAAACCCATTGAGTCAGATGAAATTATTTTTGGACCGTGGAAGACGACCAATGTAACATTTTATGCATATGTGCTTATAAAACTTATTAAAATGTTAGTATAATAAATATGTACACCATGATATCATCATCCACTCCCTGCTGTCTATGGAACCTGGGGTCATCTCTGCTGTTGGCTCTTTGTCGCCAGCTCTTGCAGTGGTGTTTCATGAGTCAAGTCATTTTAAATAATGAAGTTGCCAGCCCTTTGTATAACTGTACATCAACAAGCAATTTACACAAGTCAAATATAAAATGTACATATTACAACTTACCCCAATAAATGTTGGAATTATATCCACAGACTTGATGCACAGAAATCGGCCGTAATATGTCGGGCAGGTGTTTAACTAAGATGCCATAGACCTTCTAGTGTGTTAGGTTCTAACTAGGTGCACTTGAAGTAGGATCCTAGAACTTGTAGCGAGTGATACCTCTGGAGTTTCTCCTTTCTAACTTTAGAATTCACTTTCAGTTCTATGGCCTGTCCCATATTTTCGATCCTAATACTCCGCGATCCTGGCTGTCTTTGATTTATCCTTGAAAATAATTGGAAGTCAGTACCTAAATCTTAAAATGCAATACGTTATGAGCGAAATGTTCGCTCCTGTACACACGTTTTTTCGTTGAGGAAAGATCCAATCAGATGTAGTTTAGTTTAGCATTTCAATGCCAAACCAACCACAAATACGCGTCTGATTTTGGTAGAGGTTTCCCCAACCACCATGTAGAACATTACTACATGACACATAAGATATTGCCCCTTTCATGTTATTTTCAATATCATCTAAAGATACTTCATGACCATACCGGAAGAAGCTAGCGTGGCTTTCGTTCATGTCAGCAGGGACAAAATGGCTACTGGAATAGGAAGGTGTTCGGGATATAAGAAACTAAATATGACGTGATTCTGGCCAATGACCACACTTCATGCGTTGTCTCAAACATTCTTTGTCGACTTTCCCAGAAAACAACTATTTGCCTTTTACCAGCCATTCGGCAACACTTTCAGCCACACACATGTGTACCTTCAGGGCCGGCCCGTGCAATACCATACCTTGCCGCCCCAGCCCAACCTCAAATTAACGTTTGAAATTTTTAAAACCATTATGTTAAACAAGCTTCAACATTAATTTCATGACCATTAGCCTAATTTTAAATAGTACCATTAATAATAATGTATTGATAAATTGATGGAAATACTGTAAAGTCATAAAATAATTGACTTTATTAGAGACAATTATATGAAATAAATGTAGTTACATTACTTACATATAGGGGATGCTCTTCTCATGTGGAACGATGAACTGTTGAGTCACAAACACTTAACTATAGTATGTACATGTTATAGTTTTTTGTTTGAATCATCATCATGTACGTATGCTTAAAAAGACACTTTTCTGCATTCATGCTCTGCAATAGCATCAAATAAGGGTCTGCGTTAGTCGGCTAAGCATTTGACCGATTTCATGTTCAACTCTTGAAATCAATACAAGTCCTGGTCCAACTCGTTCGTCGGCCATTCTTCTTCTTCCTTCCTTGTAACCAGCGACCGTCAAATGCCTGTTGGCCATCACGCCTTATGGCGTCTTGTAGGGCAGCAACAAATTGATTCCACTTTGGCACGGTCCGTGTTCCATCCTTCGCACAGTGGCCCCAACTCTGTTCATTTTTGCATCTGTCAACCTCCACATGCCAGCTCCGCCCATATTTGTCATCTTTGGTCGGCCATCTTGAATCTTTCGCTTGTTCTGGGGACCAAAAGCATAGCATGTTCTTGTGAATGGCATCGGGGTCCTCTTCTGAAGGACATGACCAACCCAGCTCCAGCGTCTGCCCAGCTATTGTGTGGAATATGCCCTCCTCTCTTGCTTGCTACGAGTAAGGTGTTGATGTCTTGGTTGGTGATGTGTAATTTCTGCCAAAAAGATTCGATCTGTGAATCTTTCTATAGGCATTTTGTTGTGAACAAAGATGAACTTTTTGACATTCCTTCTCTGTGACTCTTCCAACATTCCGCACCATAGAGAAGCACAGGGAAAGCACTGTCAAACTCTGGGATAATCTTCGAATTCAAAGATTGATCTGCTTTACTCTGTGTTTTCGGAGGACTTCAGATGTTATTTAGGTCTAAAGAAGGCTGTTTTCTTGCCTTATTCATCCTGATGTTGATGATCTTTTGGCTGCCCCATCCGTCTAGGTGTTACTATGCTTCCTAGGTAATTGTTCTAAGGTAGAGTCTGTCTGTACCAGTTGCTGATTCCTACTGATATGGGCTCAGGGGTTGCCTCACATTGAAGCGTCATGACCTCAGGACTTCTTTGAAAATTGATGTTCAAGCCCACCTGCTGGCTAAATCTCGTTATTAAGGTCTATGGTTTTTTCGGCATGTATGTGCCTTTAGAACAGGTATGTGAATGTGCCAGCAGTTGCCAATGTCATCTGATGGGTATATTCCAGATTTTCCAATGTTTGAAAATGTAGTCCATCTTATTGCCTCCTTGGATTTTCCTAAGTGCTGCCCGACTTTTGTCTGGCGCATCAGCCAGTCTTGTGACTGTTGTGTACACAATAGAGTGGTTTTGATAAGAGGGCATCCCTGTCCGTACTGGTTGGCTTCTTCACCTCGAAGGTTGGGGTTTCTCATGCCAACACTACACGTGCTATGGAGTTGCATAGAGGCTTTTTATGTATTTTCCACTGATTATGCAGCTTCGGGGCAAATTCCAGACAATTTTCCTTTTCTCAGTCATTTTTTCCATAAACTGTCCCTATGAAATAGGTATGCATGTCAAATTTTTTTTTTCAACATCAACTTAGGTTACCGCTTTTATTAGTCCGTCCCCCAAGCTGTCTTTGCCATTCTGAGCACTGCTCTATGATGCTTTCGCTGAGAGTGAATTCGCCATGGTCTACCTATCATGTTTGTTTCTCGGCTTGGCTGTCTCACTCCTTGTTTCTTTCCTGCTAGTCCCCTGTAGTCCTGACTGCCTGTGAAGAATTCTCAGGGGGACAGGATGAATTATCCTGCCTAGTATTTTGTCGGCTGGAACTGAGGAGATGAGTGATTCGCTTCCATCTACAATTATTGCAGTCCAAAGATATCCCCTTTCTTGGGCTACAATTTGACAATTACTCCCTTTGTTCCACTCTGCCTTGGTGTTGTCCCCCGTTTTCCACACTTGTGCAAATAGTGGTTCTAATAGTTCTGCTGCTAGCTCATTTGGGTAACACTTGTCTTTAAATCCAGCTCTTGCATTTAAGTTATCATGGCCCCGGAGCTTTACCGTTCTGGTTAACACACCTTTGATTGCGGTGTGATGATTTCTTCTTTTGTCGTCGTCGAATGTCGGTATTTTTACATCTAGATCGTTTTCAAGCCTCAAACATTCAATTGTGTCTCTGGTATTTCCTTGGTTCAGATGTTTCTCCTGAAGTGCTCTGCCCATCTTCCGTTGGTCCTGTCCCTCTGCTGTTCGTTGATGAGATTTCCTTGCTTATCTTCTTACTAACCTGTAATATTGTTTGCACCTTGTTTTCCGCTGATGAATTTAGTTATTTTGTATACTGTGCTTTGTTCATTTCTCAGTGCTGCCAAATCTTCTGCCTGTTTTGGCCCCAAGATCGGTCTAGGAAATTCCTTTTGTCTGGGGGGCTCGGGTTTGGCGTTTAACTTAGCAATGACGGCTGTCCCATGTTGACCTGTACTGTTCGCTCTATATAGTTGCCTTTATACTGGGGGGACTTCGCTTCTGTTTTCTTTCTTTTCATTTCCTTTCTCATCTTTATGGTGTTTAGTGTTTCTGGTGTTATCCAGTCTTGCTTCTTCCTTTCCTGGAATCCCAAGCATGATTTGCTGCTTTCCTTATATATTGTTGAAATGGTGTTGAAATTCTGGTCTATATCATCAGTCAATGTCTTTTCCTGGCTTTTGGCAAATTGATATCGTTTCTTAATGTCGGCCGCAAAAGCTTTTCTGGTAAGGGGGTCCTTCAATTTGCTGATGTCAAACCTTTTCTGTGTAGTTACAGTTGGTCCAGCCCTTCTTAGTTTCACTTTCAGATTTGCTACTACTAAATGGTGATCACTTCCCACATCTGCACCTCTTCTTACCTTCACATCTTGTAATGCATGTCTCCATCTACCGTTAACCATGATGTGGTTTATCTGGTTTCTGTCCCGACCATTTGGTGATTCCCATGTTAATTGTGAATTTCCTTATGTGGGAAAAAAGTGTTCCTCCAATGACCAGGTTGTTTAATGCTACAGAAATGTTATTAGCTTATGTCCCATTTTCGTTTGCTATTCGCGCTGCCACATTTCCCCATTGTTCTTTCATTATATGTATTGTGTGTACCAACTTTCGCATTGAGGTCTCCCATTACTATAACAAGATCATATCTAGGTGTGTCTTCCATTTCTTTCTGCAGTTGTTGATAGAATTCATCCTTGACCTCCTCATCGCTATCATTCGTTTGTGCGTAGCATTGTATTATTGTAGTGTTGGTGAATCTCCCTCTCAATCTCAATCGTATCAGTCTGTTGTTGAGGGGTTTCCATTCCAGTAATGTCCTTTCTATCCCTTTCTGTAGAATAATGGCTACGCCTTCACTGTGCTGTCCATCCTCTCTTCCAGAGTAAAGTACTGTTTCTCCTGTTGCTGTTTTAACTTTTCCTGCCCCTGTCCATCTGCTCTCGCTTATCCCCAGGATGTGTAACCTATTGTTTCTCATTTCTGCCGTGACCTGTCTTAGTTTACCTGTCTCGTACATTGTCCTGACATTCCACAATCCTATTCTTGTATCCTGTTTTGCGGTCAGGACATCCGTTTTCATGTCAGTGGCTTCCTTTCGGCTTTCACCACTGACAGTCATACGAGCCACAGACTCCGAATGTCCATCCCGCAGCAAAGTTTGTTCATTTGATGTTGTTTCCGTAACTTCATTATTTTTTTTACATAGACAGGGGTGTCAGCCCTATGCTAAAACCCCCAACCTGGAGGACCAGGGTACCAGCTTTTGTCTGACCCCTACCCACACAGACCAGTCCAGCTTGGTTGAACCTACCAGGAGTAAAACTCCCACTGGCATAGCTCTGGGGATTGTCAGGGTACGCAAGCTGCCATACCGCTACAAGGTATAGGTACCATTGATGGCAGAGTTTCGGCCATTGTTGAGCGTAAATAAGTTTTAATAAGCTTCAGTTTGAAAAACTACGCTCACCACTTGCTACCGTTACAGGCAAAGTTAGTAATATTCTTAAGGCTATAGCGACATTAGGAGCAATGTTATTTTCAATAATATAACGAAGAACTTCAATTGGCGGTGTATTTTCTGGTACTAATTTGGATACTACTTTCAGTTCATCACATAGCTCAATGGCATCAATGTCTCTATTTTCTTGATGTGTTAAAACGCCTTCTAGGTTTTTACATTTGTTTAAGAGCTCATTTGTCGTCTCAGATTTCAATTTAGGGATGTTATATAAAAAGGAAAAATGTGAACTGTGATGTTCCAATTGCTCGAACCTTTCTTCAATAGAATTAGTTGCAACATCAATAATAAAAAAGAAAAATTCAATTTTGAATTTAGTTTTGGGATCCAAAATAGGTTCATCTCTTGCTTCATAGTTGTGTTGCTTTTTCTGCCGACGCACTCTAGTACATTCAAACGTTGGTATCAAATCAGGATCAGCTTCAACTTTCTCAGCTAATGTTGTAGCATCAACAAGAAAATTTTGAAATGATTCATCATTTCTGAGATTCTTAAGGCTTTGGAGAACATTTCTCAAAGTTGTTATGGCACTAGTCAATTCCATTTTTATGCTTTGCAACAGTTTACTAGCAACATTAATTTCGTTTAAAACATAGTGCCATATAACCAGACAACATAAAAATTTAAAATCTCTGAGTTTTAGGGCAAGGGTTTCAGCTTCATGTCTCGCCATTTTGTCTACTGACTCGTCATCAGCAATTTCTATCAATGCATCATAAAATTCCTCAATATAATATCTTAAAGGACGAATGGCCTCGATTCTAGATTCCCAGCGAGTTGTACTTAGTGGCTTGGGCGTTAGAGTTGTAATATGTTTCTTAAGGATTCCCCAACGCAGTGTTGACGCTGAGAAAAACACATACAATTTCTGAACCGTTTCAAAAAATAAAACCCCTTCTCTAGATGACATCGCGGCATCATTGACCACCAAGTTGAGAGAATGAGAACAGCAAGGGATATAAAAAGCTCTCGGGTTCAAGTCCCTAATACGTTGTTGAACTCCTGAATGTTTTCCTTTCATATTTGATCCATTGTCATACCCCTGGCCACGCATGTTTGCGATTGGAATATCCATGTCTGACAATTTTCTTAGAATGCATTCGGTTAACGCTGAGCCTGTAGTGGCTTCTACAGCAATGAAACCAAGAAAAAATGCTCATGAATGTTGATATCATCTGGATTCGTATTAACAAATCTTACAATTAGTGTTAATTGTTCAATGTGACTTACATCGGGAGTACAGTCTGCAACTATGCTATAATATTTAGCTTTCTCCACCATAGAAATTATTTCTTTTTTTTTTATGGTTCCAGAGAGAAGAGCAATCAATTCATTTTGAATGTTTTTCCCAAGGTAATGTTGGGTCGATCCACGAGCTACTCTCATTAAATGTTCACACATAGCACTATCAAATCTGGCAATCAGTTCAACAAGCTTTAAAAAATTTCCATTGTTAGGGTCATATAATTTATCAGATGTTCCACGAAATGGCAAGCATTGTTGGCTCAAGAACTGGACAATAGCAATTAGGCGTTCTATTATGCTCCTCCAGTGTCGAACTTCTGAATTTAATAACTTTTGTTGCATTGAATCAATTGTCTGTACTGATTTAAGCCTGGACGATAATTCAATCCACTTTGTATGGGACTCCAAGTGGTTTTTAGATTTTTCGTGTTCATTAAGATACACATACAAATGACCCCAATCATTATAGCCATCAGTAGTGAGTGACATTTTATTACAGGAAAACAACTTACAGCAGAAACAAAATACAGAATCTTTTTCTTTTGAATACACTAACCATGATCGATTAATATGTTCTCCATTGCTTAGCTCCCTAGTGTAAAAATTTAGTGAAAATTTCCGACCATTAGAGCTGCGCGGAAAAACGAACTCATTTTTTTGGTCTCTCTGGCAGGCCTTTTTTTTACGATTTCCAGTCTTTCGGTATCGCTTAAAGAAGGATTCCATCTTGCCGGATCAGTGTACCTCTCAAGTTCATCACTTAAATCTCTGGAATTGGAAACGGTCAAATCAGTCTCATTTTCGACATTGTTAGTAATATCTACGTTACTGGGGTCCGAGTTAGAAGTACTTGCCATGAGCTCAGAATCATTTGTTTCGGTACATTTGCTTATTTTCTTCTGTCCTACATCAGCTGTTTCAGTTTTTAGATATTTATGTAAAGCCCCAGTTTCCGTTTCCGATATTCGGCACCTGATAGTTTTTTTTCTTTTATCGGACATTATATCTATTTGAATATTAAAACTGTTTTAATAAACCCTACAATAAAATGTATTATTTAGTAATGAATGGAGGCTGAAGCACTGTACTAATTTCCATAAAACGTTTAAAAAACTTATTTATCACTGTAACACATAGCACACTAACACTGAGCAAAATCAACTTCCTTGAATGCACACTCGAAAACAACTGAAACATTCGAGCCGCCAACATAGAACGGTCGATAAAAAAATAAATTCCTGATTCCCACGCCAAGTTAATTAATTCCCGTCTCTCGTTCAGCCATGCCGGAAGATTTATCGTGGCGGTCTTCAGTTGACCACTGAACACGGAAATATAATCCTCTGGGAACCACTGTGGTTTCGACCAAGCGAATAAATTGTACTGACGTCCCTAAAGAAATACCTTTTAGTGCCTTTGTAGGAGAAGATAGCATTAGGATCGTATGGCAGAACTATTAGTGAAGACTTAAAAGACAGACAAGAACAGACCGCAGGTGCAAATATTTCGTAGAGAAAACAGACAAAATGTGAAGGAATAGAAAAGTAAGGAATTTTAAAATAATCTAGACGAAACCTTCGAACACTCCGTGACACCATCCACAGAGGGTTTATTTCAGGAGCCGTTCAGGTTATTCAGTCAAAATCCCGGTCGATGACACTCCTACAAATGCCCGCGCCCGGGCTTGAACCTTGAACACCTGATCGCTAGCATAAATAATTACGTTCGATTTTTATCTCTGATTTGCCCACACAATATTATTGTAATGCTCGCCTGCTCCAAATTAGCCATAAACAACGCCTACAATATTATAGTTGGGTCTAAAGCATACTAAGCACAGACATATGTTCGTGTTGGTTTTTGAAACACAGGGGTATTGTTCTAAACTGTATATGTCCTGTGCTTAATATGGCTATGAGAAGAATAATATGCACATTACTTCTGGTTTCTTCTGGTGTATGTGGTAAGTACAATTTTGACTTTTCATGCGATATGCAACAATTTGAAGGCAGTTCTATAGCAGGTACTGCCGCAGGGTATACAAGTGACTTCTCTATAGTCTTCTTCTTCTTTGATCCATAACCGCCAACCGTCAAAGCAGTCAGCGGCCATCACGCCTGGGGCGTCTTGTAGGGCAGCAACAAATTGATTCCACCTTGCTCGTCGGCGGCCATCCTTCGTACAATGCCCCAACTCTGATTCATTCTTTGCATCTCGTCTTCCACAGTTCTCCGTCAGGTTGTTTTTGGTCGGCCTCTCTTTCGCTTTCCCTCGGGGTCCATAGCATAGCTGCTCCTGTGATGGCACCAGGGTCCCCCCTGAGGACATGGCCAACCCAACTCCAGCGTATGCCAGCTATGATGGTATGCATGTTCTCCTGGTTACTCCGATCAAGTAGTTCTTGGTTGCTGATGATGTCTGGCCAAAAGACTCGGATAATTTTCCTCAGGCACATTGTGTGGAAGGAGGACAGTTTCGACATTTCCTTCTCTGTTACTCTCCAACATTTAGCACCATAGAGAAGCACAGAAAGTACACAGCTCTCATACGGTCTATAGTAGACCTCAATTAATACGATCGAGTGATCGGTTCCGTTACTCACTGCCTTTGCCTTTTTTAACTCCAATGCATAATTTGATATCCATTGACACATGGGGCGTGACGCTATTAGGTTTTGAACCCAGTAACGTTTCCGCAAGAAGCAAGGGATTTTCAAGTAAAAGCGATAAACACATGTGATCAAGATACGAGGATGTGTTGTTTTGAACATCCTATGGGGAAAAAATGAATAACAACACCTGATCAACAGATTCAAAGCCAGCCGTGTTTTCAATATCAATCAATACCCTTTAGCTCCCCAAGGAGCAAAGGCCTTCAACAAACACTTGTCAAGTCCTGTGCCGTCCGCTCGTTCTTTTCATGTTTTCCTCATCATTTTCACTTCTGTATCCAGTTCTCTTCTCCATGTGTGTTTTGGCCATACAATAGGACTGCATTGACATTTGAAGATTCTTATTTTTCTTGATTTCTCTTGTTTTCCATTGAAAGATCCTCATGCTTTTGGTATTCTTATTTTGATATCATTGTCTGTCCCTCCAACTTTGTCTATATTACTGCCAAGATATGTGTACGATTTTACATCTTTTAGTGGTGATTCTTCAAGTTCAACATTGTTATCATTTCTTGCATTTATTCCCATTAACTTTGTATTTTCAGGCCCACTTGTTGTGACCTCTCATCGAGAATTTTCATTTTTTCTTGCATCTGAATATGGTTATGGGACAGAAGAGACAAGTCATCTGCAAAATCCAGATCATCCAGCTGTTTAGTCAGATTCCACTGAATTCTATTTCTGTTGTGTGATGTCGATGTTTTCACAACCCAATTTATTGCTAGTAAGAAAAGAAATTGAGACGAGGCATACATTTTCAATATACTTGAACTGAAATAAGTGTGACGAAATGGACGACCTCTTCGCGATCTTTGGTTCTCTCCGGCAGTATCGGTACATTTGTGGTACTGATTTTTATTATGTGCTGTCAACTATTGCACTTTTCTTTCTTTCTTTCCTCGTTATATTTCTGCTAAGTAGCAGATATTTTGTATTTTCTTTCGTACACCCCTCTGAGGGATTAGTCATTACGTCCTGTCCCTTTGTTAAAACATTTGCAAGAAGCGGTTGATACGATACATCACAGCCTCAAGGGCTCGGCACTGCTTTGGTAAAAGCTTAAACACAGGATAACCCGTGAACGAGGCGGAACTTATGACATAAGCGCTTACGTGTCATCCTTGATACACAAACATTACTTTTTAATGTATTACAGCTTACACATGTTGTCATGTAAGTTCCCCGATCTGTCTTTAAGTTTGTACACAAGGGCATCGGACATCATATTACCATATATGGGAGACGTGACCTTTGCAAAATATTTCCGTATCGGAAATATTTTGAAAGTATCATACCCGACCTAATTGAATATGTGTAGAATGTTGTTGTTTGACTGGCCACTACTGTAAAGTCCACTGTAGTGTACTAAGTTGATGATACCAGGCATGCTCCAGTCTACCCAGCTGTAAATGGGTAACTCACTCTAGTCCTGAGTTAGGGAAGGCAAAGACAGCAAGGCAGTGTCTGCTATGGGATTACTGTCAAGTAATCGTTCCTCAGGTGGTACTGGTGGTCATCAATGTAAAGGGTAGAGTATTCTTCCTGCTCGTTACACATGAGACAGGCAAGTACAACAAAGGTCAACTCAACCGACGCAGGATTGTATATGTATGGAGTGAGAGTGGAAAACACGCGAATGGTGTACTGTTCGATGTAGTTGACACTTGATACTATTTCACTCACACTCTTAGGCAAGTCAAAGATGTTAGGAACCGCTGTTGACGTTTTTATGCTTTTAATATTGACGCACACACTTGGACAGCACGAAATACAGTCATGAGTATGTTGACATAGCAAATCATTAGGTAGCAGAATAGTAGTACAGTTCATGCAGCATTCAATATAATAAAGTCATTCAGTTTCTGGCGTACTATTGCCGTATCCCCTAACTGACTGAACGCATCAGTGGGCATGTGTGTGTAAACATACAAAGGGGTTCACTGGAGGAACCTTTTCCTTGGCTAAGTTCTCCAGCTGTATATGTCAAATATTCAAATAACAAAGTTAAACCACAGTAGGGGTTTTAATCTTAATGAGATCTCCGTGCCACTGTCTGAATAGTAAGATTCATGATCCGTTCTTTGGACAGTGATCCATAATGATGACAGGAATACAAAATGGCCTCCTTCCCTGAGTTTTCGCTCACTCGCCCAGCAGAAAGATAATTATTAGCCACAGTTAATTCATAACTTGAATATATATAATTCCTATAATTTCCATACAGTCCCTTAGTCAGAAGGTTGCTTCATAAAGACATAAGCGCTGATGGAACCTGTCATCTTCATCAATCTATATTAAAGCGACCAACGATGCTCGACAATACGATGTTTCATCTAGGTCTAACCATAAGGAGATCATCAAAGGAAAAACGGGTCTGGCTTTACCTGGAGTCCGAATTCAAACATAATGAAATACATGAGAAGAGTCTCTGACATCACACACTTGCAGAGACATTCCTTCCTTATGGACAAATCATCCATAACTCACTTTAAACCTTTAACAGGACCAGCCCTAATAAACACACCCGGCCATTACGACAGTCTATCTCGGAACTCCATACAACTCTCTAGGACAACGGATACCTCCGCCAGAGTTCGCTATAGTCCGACCTTAGCATACGAAGATATACAATATAAAACTAAATCTTCTTGTACTAGACAAGTAATACATATAAATTCAGGCCATTAACATATTGAACAAGATCAATCTATTTTCTGGCCCTAACAAACGAGAACTGACATGACGTCAATATTCATACGCCGAATCAAACGTATAAATCAATCATGGATTATCTCGCTTTCCCCAAGGGAAGCATTTTCGTACACAAATAAATTATTAAATAGACATATTGTATTTTTGTAATCCGTGCATTCAAAAATATGTATGCAACAATATGATTGGAACGTTTATTTAATCCATAACAAACAACGCTTGGGAAGATAGGAATATAGGCTGACCATTTTCGCAGTTTTATTTCACTGTGAATTTCAGGTCGCCAAGACAACATCAGACCTCGCCAGAGTGAAGACTAGATTCACAATTCCTTTTTTTAACCGGACCTTTTATTGGAGAACCAAATAAGACTTACTAGGCACATGAAATCTCTACATTTTAATAAGGAACACCGGGACTAAGAAACTGAAGAAACACGGAGTCAGAGAGGGAATCTATTGTAGAATTAAAGATCCCACAGACGCGTGTAAGAGACCGACTCGTCTCTTTTATTCATCTGAGCAACAAATATGTAGCCACGATTGGCGTAAGTAGTGCATTTTTCATTCTGTTTCATTACTGACATGTGAACTAACACACACACACACACACACACACACACATATATATATATATATATATGTGTGTGTGTGTGTGTGTGAGGAACCACTTATCGTGGATAGCACTCCATTGGTTACATCACTGCAATGTGAATTTGTAATAATAAATAAAGGCTCGTTCTTCCAAGGGTACAACCACACCACAATGACTGACATAAGAAATAACACCTTTAACCGGAACTTCCCTTTAATACTTTATACACACAATGCGGCCTCACACGGCCAATAAACGCATGAAATACAATAATGAAAAACCCACCGTAAACTTGCTATAACAGCTTAATCTATCACCTCCATATATGAAGGTACGAATTACATCAAAAGCACTGCTATGAATATCGCTCACCTGAGCGGCAAAAACTGAGACAATGACACACTCAAATCATTGACATCTTATTAAACTACGGTATGTAGAAATTACAACCTAGACCCTACACTGCTCTAGAATTACAACGTAATTATCAACCAGGACCGAAATATGGCAAGCACTCAGTTAAAAGTCCATAACTTGAATCACCCAGCAATCTCGCTGGCAAAAGGGAAATATCAGTCCGTCCTGGACAAAGGCTAGTTTCTGACTACCCAACTTTGCGCCTTTTCCCCCGACTTCCGGTAGTCACATGACCCACCAGTTCGGCTACCCTCGGACTTCCCGAGTGACTTATCGTCGACCACAATACATACGATGCACTGCGGAATAGCACAGACATCCACCCCCCCCCCTTTTTTTTAAGAAAGAAAACGAAGTTTTCTTCCATCCGGAGGAAGCTTCGCCCGACCCCCGTAGGAGTCTGGACGAACATATGCCACTACCAGCATATCCTCATATGAATAGAGAGTGTCATAGTTCTCCACTACCATTGTCGTTACTGCATTCTCCAACCAACCAAAACACAACATGAGTATGAAGTAGGTTACCCCAGGTTCTGGCAGTCGTGAACAATGACAACGACTGTCCTCCCCTGGTCTCCCATAAAACAGTGCGCTGTACACTACTAGCAACTTCTACATAAGCAAACATTACAGTTGATATCCAAATAGCACACACAATTTTTCGTAACAAAATTCAACCATATAGTTCCTGTTAAAGGTGTTATTTCTTATGTCAGCCATTGTGGTGTGGTTGTACCCTTGGAAGAATGAGCCTTTATTTATTATTATAAATCCACATTGCAGTGGTGTAACCAGTGGAGTGCTATCCGCGATAAGGGATTCATGTATATATATATAAGTGGTATCCTGTATATATAATATATATATATATATATTATATATATATATATATATATATATATATATATATATATATATATATATATATATATATATATATTACCCTGTGAATTTTAATGTGTGAAACTCGCTATTGGATGTCAAAGACATTTGAGGCTGGCAACCTCAGCGTATAGAATGATGATTCATGAACCACCACTGCACGGGCTGGTGATTGCTTTATTGATAGTTTCGTAAAGAGAACTAAAAGCATAAAGTAATTCCAGGTTCCCTATGCAGCAGGGAGGGAAAATTGAAAGAAATGATGTACATTCTAAGTATAATACTTACATTTTCAAAGCAGTGTAAATGTCCATATAAACGTATTCACTTAAAAATTAATGTAAGTTTTCAAGCTTTAAACTTGCTGATCGGGCAGATAGGTCTCGTGATAGTTGGTTGGTAGCTTATCTAAGAGAAGGAACTCTGAATTCAAACCACCGCTGCTTTGAGGGAATATCCATTTATGGAACTGGCTGAGGTTCAAAGATGTGTGCAAGCGAGACATGAGGGCACTGGACATAAATTCAGCAACATAGGAGGACGAAGATGCCGATCGCACCAAATGGCGATGATATCTAGGGAGCCACCTCAAATTGGTAGAAAAGAAGCTCTCACAGTAAGCAGAAGAGAGGAGAAAACGTCGAAAGGAACAACCGGAAAATAAGCAGCTGAGGGCTGTCACCTCAGGGGTGCATTCCTATAGTCAGATATGACTGAAGGGGCTATTATTATTATAATAGATACTTCACAGGTTCAATCCAGGGCTATCTAAGTGATGCAGAATTCGCCTCAGACAATCACTTCCTTGTGTACATTACTTCTGTGAAGTCCAGTCCGCTGTAAGTTCTCTATCAATACTATAAGTCATTATGTTTATATCGTCACAGTAGCTCAGCTACCGCTGGGTAGACTCTAGCATGTCCAAGGGGCACCAGCCCATCACGGGCCCCTGAAAACAGTGATTGGAAAGAACCATCGCTTTTGTATATATGTGACGAAACAATCTCGATTGTTACATTTTCCTGTGTCATCCTTTACTTCTGTGCTCTTCCCTTTCCTTGTTCTCATCCCATAAGTATTTGTTGTTTTCGCTTCATAGTTCAAGACTATTTGTCATGTCTGGGCCTAATTGAGTTTCCTTTATTAATTGTTTTGATCGCTGACTTTCGTTTGAAACCATATTGACTCCTGGTGGTGCAGATTGAAGTGTCTGTGTACGATTGTGTAACACACTTCCGACTTGACAGTAACGCATAGATTAAGCGTAGGGGTGGAATTACCACCTAGATCTATCGTTTATTGATAGCTCGGCTTATTATTATCTCCAACTTGCGCAAACCCAGGTTGCCTGATAAGTTGTTAAAGTTTGCATATGATGGGGCCAAAAAACACAATGTAATTGTCAATCTAGTTATAGATTAAAACACGGACAAGAAAATAACGAATGGGATTTTTGGACCACGAAAGCTACGTAATCGTTTCTGCCCAGATTTTGTAGTAAGCAATAATTATAAGAAAGTGAAATCTTGAACGAGATTTTCAATAATAGATCTATTAAGTAGTGAGTGTAAACATTATAAAAATAAACGGTAGAGGCAAAACCTCATATGGTCAAGTTAGTCAGACACCTGAATATTTAGATGACATGCAGAGATCATTAGTTTATGTTGTCGTGAAGAATATTCTAGATCAACGAGAGTAGGGGGGAATAGACACCAACTAAAATCAGCAAGCTGTTTATTATAGGTTGACATTTGAGATACAAATCTAGGCTGCTCTTGATTTGACTTTTAGCCCACTGTTGCCTACTCTCTTTCATGGTTATTGGCCTGTCGGGCTTACTGTCTGTGGCCGACGTATCTTTGCATAGTAAGCTTTGCGAATGTTTAGTGGGTCGGTATTGTGATGGCATATAATACTATAACGGGTCATGACTGTGTGACCTAATCGAAGAGAAAGTAGACGCTGGACTCGTAGGGTACAGTTCGCAACGAGACATCATTTAATGGGTACAGACTTGAATATGTTGGCGACACGATACAGGCAATCATTATTGAAATAAACGTTCATACCAAATTGTAATTCATGGCAGGTGAATGTACATTGTCACTAATGGTCAGCATGGACGTTGACTGACTTCACTAGCCGTTACCACCTGAAGGTTAACGGTAGCTCTGCGGCAACGAAGTTGTAGGATACATGGGTTTACAAAAATAACCACGTTAGAAGCGTTAAACATCAATATATTTAATGGCGACTCAATAACATCTCCTAGCGTTAGTTATATTGACGCACTAACAACCGACTCCACTGGTCGGTTGAAGCTCTGCAATAAACGGTGCTGGAGGAACATGTATCTGTGGCTTGATACAATAAGCCGATTATGGCTGAATATTAATAATATATTCTTCTTGGCACGTCGGGCACAAGGAAAGTAATATCATCTCACAGATGATTATTATTATAACATGGCCGTGTCCTCTCTAGACTTGGGATAAGATCCCTGGGCCAAATAAAACGTCTGTTCACGATCAAGGATCTATATATCTGCCTCCAGTATGTTTGCTGGATAGCAACAAATCACCGCGACAAACCGCGCCATACCCGTTTAAGAATGGTGCGCGGTCGTACGCAAATAATTAAACATACAATTAAATTAGATGTGCTCAAATGTGCGTCTACAAAATACTAGACTCACATGTGAGGATCTCAAACATTTAACTCCCCCGCGAAAATAACTTAACACCCACGAAACAATATGGGAGTATAAGCAAAAATATTCGTTATAATCTAGCGCCCTGCAAGCCTAATTCACTTACTTTTTCAAGGAGAAATCAAATACAGCGGGGAACACAGGATATCACGACCTTAAATACAGGACAAACCAGAGGACCAAACGTGAATTATATGATTAAATGATAGTAGCCCCGGAGAACCCATTTTGTGCTTTAGGTTCTAGAATCCTAGTTCTATTGCTAAACGTTAGAAACCTAACTCGCCTGAAAAGATAGCATCTTAAATCAGTTGCCGGACAATATTCAGAAGTTACGCGTGCAAAAAATCTGTGTTAGTTTGCCCGACAACTGGGGGTAAACTGTACTATATATTTTATCATTTTATATGTGCAGTTTTTACAGGTACAATTTACTTGTGCACATACAGTGGTAAATGAGGCTGGCAACCGCATCACTGTAAATAATGTGACACATGAACCACCATTGCAAGAGCTGGTGACGGTTTCGTGCATGTTTGCTCATAAGGAACCAACCAATGAGGCCGTACTAGGCTCCAAAGAGAGCAGGTAGCGTATGGTGATATTTTAACAGGTAGTGTCGGTAACAGAAATTAGGGTGAAATTATATTGTTACGAGATCAACTTTTATAATTAAAATTTGATTTATAGTCAAAGGGAAATAATCCAAAATACATCCAGGAATGGGTCTGTAGTAGTGTTTTATGTCCCTTGAGGAAAAGTGCTGAGTCACTTTTTTGTTCTGTTTTTGCTAAACTGAGTTGCCTACGTGATCACATTTCTCGTGCGGTGAATAAAATAGTGAGTTGTTTGTGAGACAAGTCGATCTAGAAAGTTCGGAAATAGTTGACATTGTAAATCGTTGTTCAAAATTAAATCAGTCAGATTTGAAACGCGATAGCGTTAAGAGCTAGAATGGGTTCTCTCCCAAGTGTGTCAAGTTATTATTTTTAGATGTGGCTTTCGAAATTGAGTGTTAATATCTGACGATAAGCCAAAGTGATTTTGGTTGATTTCTGTGGTGACAGAACAATGTACTATCGTCTAGACACTCAATCGTAATCCATGCCACAATCATCTATGACAGTTTTGTGAGTCATTCTGAGGACAAGAAGACAGTGTTGCCAGTACAAGAAAATGTGTGGATTTTCGAAACAAACCAGGTACGTTGAACATTTACGAATCCATTGCTGGTAGTGCAGGGTAGTAAAGTGACAGACTAACGAGCAGAATAGTAGCTTGGTAAACCAACAACCCTGGCGGTAGGCCAATTTCTCTAAGATACACCAAGTAAAGACAACAGAAAATAAGCTGAAACAGAAGAAGTATATCAGAACATTTTGAAGGAAAATGTTTACATATAAACTTCTTCTTCTTCTTCTTCTTCCTCGTTCGCCCTGAAAAGGACGGTGGTTGCGTTGTGTCTGTTTCCAACGTAGCTGTGTTATCTGCACCTTTCGGTCGACACATCCGACTTCTGCACGGCATTTTTTAGGACCGGGTTTGCCTTCCCATTGCGATCCGTAAGCCAGCCTGCACAACTGTTTTTAGGTGGAGCACGGTCTTCGAAGCTCTGGTTCGCTGGTAAGGCATAAGCTATGGGCTGACTGCTATTGCTGCGTCTTGAGGTTACATATAAACAATTTAAAGTGGCAGAAAATATTGTCAGCAGTAGTTTTCAAGTCGTGACTACCCTAACCACGAACGAACGAACGAACTTTATTTTCGAAGGGTACATAATTGGGCACGCAGGCCCGTCTAACATTCTGCCCTTCCACTCTCATTAATCTTGCATACTATATCCTTTCATTCCCACATGATGCTTTAAGCATTAATTTAAAGGCATGCAACATTATAAAGTTACCATAACAGCATACATTTACAGTATGCAAGCATAATTAAAAAAAGGAGTATTTTTTTTGAAACAAACAAGCTAGTAACTGGGGGAAAAAAGTAATAATAAAATAAAATAAATTAAACAATAAATAACAATAAATAAATTATGTATACCGACACTCACTCATGCGGTCAATCCGTCTACAATTAATATGTATTTTTGAATGTGTCATCAATCATCAATACAAAAATTACATAAACACATTCTCGCTTATGTCCATACATTCTTGGTGGAAAATGAAATAATAATAATAACACTTTCTTATGCACTTCTGTGGCAGGAAAAGTCTTTGAGCAGTTTAAAAAAAAAAAAAAATTCACATTTCTAAAGTACAGTGGTATGCGAGTACATTCTCACGACTCACATTTCTAAAGTACAGTATTATGTGGGTATATTCTCACATACATTACATTATTTAATAATATTTTAAAGTGAATATAATAATAATATTACATGGATATAAAACAAATTATTCATAAAAACGAGCGGAAGAGGAAAAGAAATGTTGACCTATGGATGAGATGTTGACAGGCAAATGCTGTTTCTATGGGGGTAGATAATCAGTGTTGAGGAAGTGTTTGAAAAGTGCTTTGTTAAAAGAATATTGTGTAGGTAGGCTTTTTAGGTGGTGTGGAAGGCTGTGCCATAAGTAGGCACCAGAGTAGGCTTGACTCTTTTTGAACAGGTCGATCCTAGGTTTGGGCAGACGTAACTGATGTAATTGTTGTCCCTCTCTTCTACTGGTTTGAAACAATGATCGTAGGTACGACGGGGCATTGTTAGATAGAATTGTGTGAGTCAGCTTGGCTTTGTTGTAGAGAAGACGTTTTTTTTAGCGACAGTATTTTGGGTTCTTTTCCTGTCCTTGTGTGTGGTGTCGTGCGATTATCGGTGATCAGACGTACTGCTCTCTTTTGCAGGGAGTGCAGTCTCTTCGAGGTGGAAGCAGGGCAACAATCCCATAGTGTAGAGCAGTAATCTAGATGTGTCTGTATATGTGAGGTGTAGAATAATAGTCTAGTGTCTGCGTCTAAGAAGTGTTTTATTTTGGCTAGCTGGTACGTCTTTTGAGCTAAGTGTTTGGTTAAATTCCGTACATGGGAGTTCCACGTTAAGTGCTGGTCAATCGTGATCCCTAGAACTTTGTGTTCTGTTACATGTTCAATTTGTATTGATTCCGCGTGTAGCTGTAGCGGTCTTTTGGTGCAGCTTAGGAGTTTCTGTCTGGTGGTAATCAACATAGATTTCGTTTTTGCTGTGTTTACTGGCATACGATTCATATTACTCCATTTTGTTAGATTGTCTACATCGCTTTGAAGAGTCATTTCAAGTGCCACGCAGTCATTGTCACTAGTGTAGATAGTACAATCATCTGCAAAGAGGTCACAAGTTGAATATTTTAGATGTAGTGGCAGGTCGTTGATGAACATTGCGAAGAGTAGGGGCCCAAGAACAGAACCCTGCGGTACTCCTGTATCTATCTTCGAGAAATCTGATGTCGAGTTGGGAAGCACTAACTGTTGTCGATCTGCCAGGAATGATTTGATGACCTATAGTGGATTAGGGCCTATTCTGAGGGTTTCCAACTTTTGAATCAAGATAGTGTGGTCAATCATGTCTAATGCTTTTTTGAAGTCAACAAAAACAGCACCACCTAATTTTCCATCATTTACGTTCGACAGCCAGTTGTCTGCCATTTTGGTGAGAGCTGTTTGACAGGAATGTTTGGGTCTGAAACCTGACTGGCTATCAATGAGCAGTTTGTTTGTTGTTAAATGTTTAAATGTGGTGTTGTAAATGTGTTTCTCTAGTGGTTTTGAAAGAGATGATAGAAGGGATATTGGTCTGTAGCTGTTGGGATCGCTATGTGAGCCAGATTTATAGAGGGGATACACTTTGGCAGATTTAAATGCTGTGGGGAAGTAGTTGTGTGCAATACATTGGTAGTACACATAGGTTAAGGAGTCGCAAATGATGGGCGCAGCGTAACGTAGAATCTTATTGCTGATACCATCAAGCCCTGATGAATTGTTGTTTTTTTAATGCCAAGATATATTTGAGAACTTCATGTACTGTTAGAAAAGGAATATGTCTTAGATCTGTTATGGTGTGTTCAGTGTTGCAGACGGCTGTCAATTTACTAATATCGCAGTCCATTGGCTTTAGTATCGACTTGAGATGGCTAATTTCTATTTTGAAGTGGTTGCTAAAATGAGTTGCCGTAAGGAAGTAGCTTTTTGGTAAAGAGTTTAGTGACTTTGATTTGTGTGTTAGTGTTCTAATGGCTGACCAGACTTCTTTACTGTTTGCTTTGTCTTGAATCATCTTTCTGAAATGTAGTTTCTTTTCCTGACGAATGAGGTATTGTACTTTGTTTCTAAGCATCCGATACCTGCTGAAATCTTTGAGCTTATGTGCTTCGTCCCGCTCTCTCATTGTTGATAATATTTCGTTGGTTATCCATGGGGTCTTTCTGATGTTTTTTGACACGAATCTGCTTTATAGGAACATGTTTGTTGAATACGTTGTTGAAAGTTTGTGTCCTGTATGTTATGGCTTCTTCTGGATGCGGAAGTTGGTACACGTATGAGAGAGGGGATATTTGTAGGTCTAGTAGGAATAATTGAAGGTTAAAGTTTTGGAAATTCCTGTAATTGACTGTGATGTGTTCCGTTTTAGGTGCCTTAAACCCCTTCCTCGTCCAGGTACAACAAATAGGATAGTGGTCACTTAATGATGTCTGTGTGACTGTGCATTCAATAATGTTTTCTGGACAGGTCGTATAGATATGATCAATTAGTGTAGATGATGAGTCTGTTACTCTCGTGGGTTGATTGACTAACTGTATGAGGTTGTATGAGATGGTGATATCGTTTCACGTGTTGTTTGGTTTGCGAAGGTCAATATTGAAATCCCCCAGTAGAATAATTTCCTTCGAAGAAACCCAAACGTTGTCCATTGTTAAGGTATTTTTATTGAAGTCGTCTGCTATGGTTGGCAGTGTGCAATTTTTAGAGTGACAGCATTTAATATAATTGATGTTAATAATTCACGGACTGCTGAACGCTATGTACACGATCGAATTATGACGTGTTAGCGTTGATAGGTCACGCACCGTGACTTAGATACGAGCCCCTTTTTACGTTGACCGTCAAGCTGTGAAGTCGTGTTTTTATCTCCTTCCTGCCGTAGCTTCTCAGGTTTGTGGTGTTAGCCTTAGCTGTTAGCTTAGGCTAGCCTTGTGACTTTGTTTTCGTTTACAATTTGGTTTTATTACCAAGAAGGAAAAATAAGAATGTCTGCACCTATTGTGCCCGTTATTTTGATTGACATGAACGAAGATTTAGAAGGAGGTATGCTCCACAGACCAGGGACACTGGTAATCACGATCACAGGGCCGCAAGCCAACATGGCATCTTACTCCCTAATAGCTAACATATTAGCTGGACCAGCCGGTGTCGGCCTGAGTGGCATTGCCACGTTGTACCGCTTCGCGGGTCCTTACAAGTGGTATGCCACGCTAACAGCAGCAGCTCAGCTGAAACATTACAAGGGCCTGCACGGCAAAAGGTTTGAGTGGACCAACCCTCAAATGAGCATACATATCGAACACCAGGACAAGGAGAGATCTAGGGGCATACTACATTGGATGTCCCCCACAATGAAGCCCGAGGCAGTACGAAGAATAGCGGCGGAAGTGTCGGGGGATAAGGATGTAGAAGTTTACAGAATAAAAAACGCCCACGACACGTGGAATTTCTTGTACAGGCCATCTAAACACCAGATACCGCACTTTGTGCATTTGAAGGCTGCGGAGAATAAAGTACTGAGAATATGGGTGTCCTTGCCTGGACGAAGAATACAGTGTGCTGTGTGGGCTTGATGACCATTGGGTCAGTCAGTGCCCAAAAAAGCGAGCGGCCCCCACCCAGGTCAAGCGAATGAGAGAAGAGGAGGCAGTCGCTGAGAAAACACCGGCGGAACAGAGCAGGGCAAATGAGCTCCCTGCCCCAGAAAGCCCAGAACCCGGTGAAACCAACAACAAAGAAGGTTACACAGCAGTTGTCTCCAAAAAAGAAAAAAAAGAGACCAGGAAGAGACTCCTACTGCAGACAACAGGGCCTGTAAAGTCGAAAGAGGGAAGGCGAAGCGAAAGCATCATGCCGAGAAAGCGATCTCCTAGCAAAAAAGACCTGCGGCCATCGCCTAAGGCGTCTACGTCAGAATCCTCCCCCAAGTTGGTGTCAACACTAGACGAGCAGGAGCAGACCGAGTCCGGAGACAGAGCGTACCCTGACATGTCAGGGGAGTACCAGATGGACGAAGAGGCAACACTAGAGAAACCCCACCCCAGCTGGGCGGCCATGGCCGCAGAAGATCTCGACTCTATGATGTCGCAGGCCAGCCTGTTTATTGACGGGCAAGAATTCGACACAATAAGTGTATGAGCTTACCATTACGAGTCCTTCTTTTATGCACTAGGGCCCAGTGCAACCAGATGGTGTCCAGCGCCAGGCAAGCAGATGTGTGTGTCCCGGAGGTCAGATGACGAATGGTGCATGTGTGGGCACGCCCAAGATGCATCCCGCTGTCATCACCCCCTGTGAGCTTACTGACGAGAGGAATAACATACCACCAGTGCGTGGGAAGATGTGCCCCCTCCAGCCGACTTATGTGGAACTTTTTAAAATAATAATAAAAATAAAAATAATGTATTTTATTTTAGTAAAAAGTGACAACCCCTATAGTTTAGGAGTGTTCTCACATTGTGTTTTAAGAGTTGTTTTAGGTGTAAATAGGTCCTTTGCTGTTTTGTTCTTACACACAAACACACACTGCACACACCCTTAAATGCGCACAAGTATAATTAAACACCCAACCCTCCCCCCGTGGTGGAAGGGCCAGACAGCGCGGTCTCCGCACTTGACCCGAATTATCAGAGCAAAATGACAGATAGCCAGCCAACAGTCACTATTTTGTCGAACAGTCAAATTAGGACAAGCGGCAAGCCCCTAGGCACTGCTTTGTCAAGCAGTGTTGACACAAATGTATAAAGTGGCTTAGTCATGAAAGGCAGTCAGCTCACAGTCACTGCCCGGCCGTGTAGGCTATGTGTAACAGGTGACCAACCTACCACTTTGCCAAGTACATCTATTATAACATGTGGCAAATGGCCAACTAGCACTTTATTGAGTAGTTCATCTGGGACTAGTAGCCAGCCCCAGATCACAACTTTGTCTGGCAACTTAAGTAAGATGAGCGGCCTGCACCCAGTCCCCGCTTCGTCAAATAGTTTAGATATGGCAAGTGACCACTCTGCCACTTTGCCAGGTAGACAGTTTATAACGGATGGCCAACCTCAGTTTACCACTTCTTCATGCAGTCTAGTGATAATATCTCTCAATATCAATGGTTTGAGAAATAAACTAGACCATGTAATTAAACTGATTAAAAAAGATTAACCGGATTTCTTGTTTTTGCAACATACCGGGATTACTTCTGACTTTCATGCCAGTCAAATAGTAATTAGGTTAGGACTTAAACATGGTTGGTTCGCCCTAGGCACCAACCATGGTAGTGGTGTAGCCATACTGCAAATTAATGGGGATTGGGAGGCAGTACACTATAGATCAGACAGTTGTGGCAGAACTGTCATTATACAAATAAAAAACAAACACAACAAACATGACACGCATACACTCATCAATATTTACGCACCAGCGACGAAAATTGACCGACCTAGGTTTTATGACGGGTTACACGACATCCTAACGGGACATTACAAGGGGACTAAGAAAATTTTAGGGGGGGGGGACTTTAATTGTATCCTGTCTGACCTAGACCGGTCTAAAGGCTTCATGAGAGCACAGACACGAGAAAAGTCTTTACTTGTACGACAGGTTCAGGCTATGTTAGACGAACACGACCTTTCAGACGCATACAGGAAAATAGAACCCAACAAACAAACTTTTACATACTATGACAAGACAAACCCATATCTCAGACTGGCCTCAAGACTAGATAGAATTTATACCACTAGTAACTACAATATACACAAAACATACCACATAAGAAATACTCTTAAATTTACAGATCACCATGTAGTTTACACATCTTTAAGTACGGGACACACGCACAAACAAGTAAAGAGATCCCACATTGGAAATTTAACAACAATCTACTTAAAAACACTTACTACACAGAACAAATAACGCAACTAATACAAGGTTACGCACAAGACATTCCCAATAATAACATCGCACAATATTGGGATATGAGAAGTCCTGGGAAGAATTTGGAGAAAAGCTAGAAAAGGATGCGCAAGAAAACCAGAAATTGTTCTATAAGACGCTAAAGAACATGAGGAAGGAAAAACAATGCCCTCTTAAATTTATAAAGGACAAGCAAGGCAAATTGCTTACTGCCCCGAAGGAAGTAATGGAAAGATGGAAAGAATATTTCTCAGAACTCCTTGATGGTGAGCAAAGTAGAGCATCAGAAATGATAACCACTAGCACAGAAGAGGATACAAATGGTGATGAAGATGACATAAAGATGGAAGAACTGAGGGCAGCACTGGAGAAAATCAAGATGGGCAAAGCAGCAGGGCATGATGGTATAACACCAGAAATGGTTAAGTACATGGGAGCATAAGGCGACCTATTACTCCTAAGGGTCCTACAGGCAGCGTGGTGCAACAAGGCCATACCAAAGGATTGGGAGATTGCCATTATAACATCGATTTTCAAAAAGGGTGACAATTGACAATGTGGAAACCACAGAGGCATATCCCTTCTCAATGTCCCTGGTAAAATCTACTCTAGAATCCTAGAGCAGAGACTCCGATGCCTAGCTGAGCCACAATTGGATGAAGTCCAGTGCGGATTCCGAGCAAACCGAAGTACTCAAGACCTAATCTTCACACTCAGGCAGCTGAGTGAAAAGGCTCTTGAGTACAAGAGTGAGATCCATCTTTGTTTCATAGATCTAGAAAAGGCGTTTGACAGGGTCCCCTGGAGCAAACTTTGGGACTTTTTGGCAAGGAAGAACATTCCAGCACCTCTGATTCATGCTATACAGAGCTTCTACAAGTCTTGCAGAAATTATGCGAGGACAGCAAACTATAAGTCAGAAGAGTTCAGGACCACCACTGGTGTAAGACAAGGCGATATCCTGTCACCTTATCTTTTCATACTCCTCATGGACGATGTCATCAAGGCATGTAAGGAGAGAACAAGAACGTATTCAGTGGGGTACTGGAAGATGAGACAGGTCTGTATTTCAGAGCTAGCATTTGCTGATGATGTTGTTCTGATTGCTAAATCAGAGGCACATCTCCAATCCAACCTGCAAGTCTGGAAGGAAGAGCTGGAGAAGAGAGGGATGGTCATGAGCAGCTCTAAACCAAAATCCACGGTGATATCACGAGAAGAAAGAAAACATCAGATTAAGTTGGGAGAAAGGTCCTGGAGCAGGTCGACCACTTTAAATATCGCGGAGCTATTATAGACCGAAAGGGGGGCATCAAAGAAGAGTTGGCCACTCGAAAAGCAGCGGCTGGGAGACTTTATCAGGCCATAAATCGAGGATTCCTCAGCAAGAAAGAGGTTGGTAAGAAAACGAAGATGGCTGTATACCGCTCCACCTATGTCCCAGTCTTGACATACGGATGCGAGTCATGGGCAATGACTACAACCCATAAAAGCCAGATCCAAACCTCAGAAATGAGGTATCTGAGGAAGGTGGTTTAAGTAACAAGAAGAGACATGGTCCGCAACCAGACGATACGTCAAGGCCTAAAATCCCACCCGCTGCAGACCCAAATAGAACAGTCCCAACTAAGATGGTTTGGCCATGTCTGCAGAATGGGAGAAGATCGGCTACCACGACAAGCATGGGAAACAAAGAGCCAGGGATCCAGACCTCCAGGACGACCCAGAGTCCGCTGGGAGGACAACATTAGACAATCTTTGAAGGACCGAGGACTAGAATGGAACCAGGCCAGGAAGAGGACAGCTGATAGAATAGTCTGGCACTCTCTCTTCCAAACCTCTACACCTCACGGTAGAAGAGGAACGTCTAAGTAAGTAATATTGGGATATGTTAAAAAATACAATAAGAGATAGAACACAAATTTTGGCCACACTTATACACAGAAAGTTTAAAAAAGAAGAGGGCATTTTAGAAGAAGCAATTAGTTTAACTAAAGTTTTAAACGACACGAACCCTCACATTCACACTTTAGAAGAACAGTTAGAACAATATAGACAGCATACCTACCAGGGAGCACTGCTTAGGACAAAACTGAACACTATAATGCAAGAAATCCCTAGTAGGCAATATTTAGCAATAGAACAGAACATTCAACGCAGTAGACAGATACATGAAATAATTGACATGAAAGGACAACAGAAAATAGACAACACCAGCATTAGTCACGCTTTCTTTGAATATTATAAACAATTATTTACTAAAGAAGAAACGCATGTAAACAAACAAGATACATTTCTACAATATACAAAGTGTTTAAGTGATGAGGAAAGTGAAAGGCTAGACCAACCTTTAACTTTAGACAATTTACAAGAGGCCCTTAGTACATTTCAAAAAGATAAAGCACCCGGGCCAGATGGGTTAACTGCAGAATTTTACAGGGCTTTCTTCCCCTGTTTAGGGCCCATTCTAATTAAAATGCTTGAAGAAGCATTCCAAAAACGGGAACTCCCGGATAGTTTAAATCAATCTTATATTACTTTAATCCCCAAAGACAGCAATGACAAAAAGTCAATTAAAAATTTTAGACCCATTTCCCTTTTAAACACCGATTACAAAATTCTAGCCAAAGCACTTACTCTGAAGCTTAACCACATATGCATAATATAATACATGAAGACCAACAGTGCAGTGTACAAGGTAGAAACATTTGTAGACACACACATTTCATAAGAGATTTAATCACATACACACATGATAGGCAGTGCCAGAGCGCCATATTATCTTTAGTCCAGGAAAAGGCATTTGATAGAGTATCACATGCCTTTCTACATAAAAGTCTTAAAGCAAATAATATAGGGGAATATTTTAGAACATGGATAAAAATTCTTGGTACTTGTGCGTTAATTCACCGTCAAATTAATATTTTGGCAATTTATTACCCAATTCGAGCACCGTACTATTTCCTACATTTTTTCTTACAATAATTTTTTTTTAGCCTGCGGGCGGAGTTTGTACATTTGGCAGGTAGGGGTTGCGGGTTAGTCTATTATGCATTTTCGCAGGCAGGGGTGGTAGCATGGGTCATTGTTTATTTATTATTTTTAATGTAAAATTTTTGCCTCGTCTTGGCGAGGCGCGTCTCGAAGGACTGCCTGGTAAAGCTATAAGCAAGTTTGCTCAGTGTGTATCTTATCCATCTTCAGCGCTTTCTCATGTCTCGTAGACCGCATAGTTTGAATATACCCCCGCAGGGATTCATAGAGTGCACAAGCTGTATTCAAATCTTGGTCAGAAGATTGCAGAGAAGCACTGGTCATTTGAAAACGTTTTTGTCGCATCTGCCCAAGCGGACTACCTGGTATCTGACAGTCTTTTCACAAAGGGCAAATGGGACTTATTATGACTACCGCCAGCACATAATGCAGTAGAAAGGAGACCCCACCGGTAGGTAGAAGCAGAAAAGAAGGTGTACAGGCTTTCAACAAATCCAAAGAAAATGACGGCTTCTGTCCGCAAACAGTTAAGATAAAAGTAATAAAGAGTCACACTAAGTCACCCTGTTATGCTCTTTCTCTCACAATTTCGTGATATCAAATGAAAAGGCGCTAAAGATGGCATACATCACAAGATCATTGGTTTAACGCTCGTATTAGAAGATGACCAAAAAATGATGTACATATTTATTGGCGCGGGGCCCTAAAAGAAAGGGGCTCGTAGCAAATGCTACTTTTGCTACTACGTTAATCCGGCTCTGATTAGGTAAATATTTGACAAGTATCAATGCATAGCGAGGGAGGGGACCAACTCCCCACCCAGCTCTCTCCACCCAGCCCTCCACACCCAGCGGTGAAAACAAATAAAGGATTTCTTGCCAGGGTACAGTTTTGTTGGTTTTGTGGGCCCTAAACAGGACCGTGGTGCAGTTTTGTGGGCCCTGAAAAGGACCGTGGTAGGTGCAGTTTTGTGGGTCCTGAAAAGGACCGTGGTAGGTGCAGTTTTGTGGGCCCTGAAAAGGACCGTGAGGGGAACAGATCACCAAAGATCGCTGTAGCTTGGCACATATCAGGACATTCACATGTTCGTTCGTAGCTGCATAATTTACAGAGGGTGCCAAAATTCTGCAATATCAAGCAGGATATTGTCGAACGGTCTTACGAGACGTCACAAATCTCTTACCCACCCCGTCCGTCCTTTGTTTTTTTTTTTTTTTTGTAATCCGGAAAAAAATACAACTTACTCGAATTTTTTTTTTTTTTTTACAGTTTTGTCTCGTTTTGGTGAGGCGCGTCTCGTTCAACCTAGTTGGTTATATTAGGGCGCATGTCCAAATATAAAAGACCCTTAAGTATAGGGAATTGCTAGTCATCATAATCATCATCATCATCAGCAGCTTTCAAGTCCCTATCAGAGTCAGGTACCCATTTACAGCTGGTTAGACTGATACGTGACACCTGTTCCCTTCCTCGCTGCCGTTGCCTTCTCTAACTCAAGATCAGAGTCAGGTACCCATTTACAGCTGGTTAGACTGATGCGTGACACCTGTTCCCTTCCTCGCTGCCGTTCCCTTCTCTAACTCAAGATCAGAGTCAGGTACCCATTTACAGCTGGTTAGACTGATGCGTGACACCTGTTCCCTTCCTCGCTGCCGTTCCCTTCTCTAACTCAAGATCAGAGTGTCACGCATCAGTCTAACCAGCTGTAAATGGATACCTGACTCTGATTTTGAGTTAGAGAAGTCAACGGCAGCGACTTCCCTTATTTCCTGTGTACCGTTAACTTGTAGAACTGATTCAATACCGTTTTATTGGTTTATAAACTTAAAATACGGGGGGGGGGGGGGGGGTGAGGGCGGGTCTGTCGTAAGCGTGTCAACTATGAATGCACGAGGAACTTTTTTTTTTTAACTTGCCCTCCCAAATCACAATGTGAAATCAACCTTTTTCAGTCAAGAAAAAGTACGGTTCTCAGTTTGGGTAATAAATTTCCACAATTTGATTTTAGCGGTGAATTAACGCACAAGAACCAAATTCTTTATAAAAAACTGAAAGTAGAATATTGTTTAAACACAGTTTAACCAAATCATTCAAATTATCGAGGTCTGTAAGACAGGGGTGTCCATTATCGCCCCTGTTATATGTAATAACATTAGAACCAGTTTTGGAAAGAATAAGACAAGTTACAAACATTACGGGAACCTTCGTTCCCGGCAAAGGGGAGAGAAAGTTGTTGGCTTATGCCGATGATACGATATTCTTTCCAATAAGAAATGATTCTATAAAAATATTTTAGAGATTTTCACAGAGTTTGGATACGCTAGCGAATCCAAACTATACATTCAAAAATCTAGTATAATGGGGATAGGTAGATGGGGCAATAGATCTGATTTCCGCTTTCAATTAACACAAGTGAATAAGATTATAATTTATGGGATAAACTATTCTTTCAATCCACAATACCCCAACAAAGAAACATGGACTAAATTGTTAGGGAAAATTCAAAGTATGCTTAAAACTTATAAATACAAAACGGCCACCATTTTCGGAAGAAGCATTATAGTTAATTGTTTTATTATGCCAAAAATAATTTATATAGCAAACATATAGATTGTACCTAAAAAGATTGTAACAGAAATAAATAAACTAATTAGGGCCTTCATTTTTAGGAACACTTGGTACAGTGTTAAACACGCAACCCCAATACAACCTAAAAATAAAGGGGGGATAGCCTTATAAGATATAGACACCAAAATCAAAGCGTTAAGAATTAAATAGATAGGGGAAGTTACAAAAAGCCCGGGTCTATACCCACTGGCACATTACTATATTGGTTTAAGATTAGCAAATATTTGTAAACCAAACAATAACCAACCACACCTTTTTGGTACACCGTCACCCTTTTATGCAATATGTCTGCAAAATTTAGAAGGGAACAAACACTTAATAAAGCAGGACACCAAACTTATATACAAACTTCTAGTTGCAGCACAGGAAACACCTCTGAACACACGAAGAGGGTACAACCTTTTTATAACCGACTACACACAGAGCTTCACAAACATTCATGCAATAGACATCAAACCACAAGCAAAAGAAGTCACTTTCAGATTACTACACAGTTCAACACCGATTGCTAACAAATTATCAATGAAGGCCGGCAGATCAGCACCAACATGTAAACTATGCAGTGGCAACATTATAGAGACAGAAGACCATTTGTTTTACATATGTAAGACAGTGGTCCCTACATTAAACAAATTAAGGAAATTAATAGCCTCAAACTCACAACAAACACTAAATTTGTACAGAGCAGTCACGCTTAACACACTACCACAGATGTCGAGACGGACAGAACTTAAACTACTGACTTTACTAGCTAACTTTAGATACCTTGTTTGGACATGTAGGAATAGGGCTGTATACGACGGCAGACATTATGACAGTAGAATATTCTCACAAATATATGAACACATGACACAAGACATAGCAGAACAGATGTGAAACTTTTTTGTTGTTTAATATTTAAACCTTTACCGTCCCTTTGGTCGCCATATAAAACAAGTCAGCTTTAATTGTAAATACTTCATGTAAATAACCTTGTAACATCCTTCGTTGTACCATCATCATCTGTGTCCTTATGGTTAAAATTTTTTTGTTGTTGTAATGCTATGATATTGTTTGGATTCTGAGAACCCCTGATATCTTTGCTTTACGAACAATGTATAATTTTGACATCCTTTGTGGATGTGTGTGGGTGAGTGTGAGTGTGCGTGAGTGGGTGAGTGTGTGTGTGCGTATGTGTGTCCGAGCAGGTGTGTGTATTTGTGTGTGTATGTGTGTGAGTATATACATCGTCATAAATGCCCCTATTGGTATCTTCATATATCATTTGTTGTGCTTTTTAGCCTTTATTGCCACACTATTGTAAACTTTGTGTTTGAATGAAAATGTTGTTTACAATCAGAACCCAATAAAGGTTATTTAAAAAAAAAAAAAAAAAAAAAAGTCCTATATCCTTCCAGTGTTGGGCATTGTATTGCCGCATATATATATAGATTTACTTCGAAGTAAGGACTCAGGGTCAGTCCAAAGTTATGTGAAAGAGATGAGATGATAAGGTTAGTATCTAACCGAATTTACAGAAGGATTATTAAACAGTCCATAATATTTATATTCGCCAGACTCATACGCTCACTGTCGGCTGTTGGAATCCCCAACCGCGCGTGCATATAGCTATGACGCTCTGTCTACATTAATTCATTTATTGGACACGGACTGAGAATATTGTATGGATTCTTCTTCTTCTTCTTCCTCGTTCGTCCTGAAAAGGACGGTGGTTGCGTTGTGTCTGTTTACGCCTAAGCTGTGATATCTGCACCTTTCGGTCGACACATCCGACTTCTGCACGGCATTTTTAGGACCGGGTTTGCCTTTCCATTTCGATCCACACTCGCTCAGCCAGACTGCACTGCTGCAGACTGTTTCCAGGACCACCACGTGGAGGTGGAGTGCGGTCTTGACCAGCTCTGGTTCGCTGGTCCTGACGCAGGCAGTCAAGCTATGAGTCGCTGACTGCGTTCTCTATTGCTGCGTCTTTGGGTCCCGTATGGATTCAAATGAAATCAATTGCAGATGTAAGCTTGTCATGAATAATGCTTGTGATGTCTTCGTACGTTATATCGTCAATAAATATTTGACTCTTAAAAAAAAAAAAGTCCTATATCCTTCCAGTGTTGGGCATTGTATTGCCGCATATATATATATATATATATATATATATATATATATATATATATATATATATATATATATATATATATATATATATATATATATATATATATATATATATATATATATATATATATATATATATATATATATATATATATATATATATATATACTTACTTACTTAGTCGTTCCCCTTCTACCGTGAGGTGTAGAGGTTTGGAAGAGAGAGCGCCAGACCATTCTATCAGCTGTCTTCTTCCTGGCCTGGTTCCATTCTAGTCCTCGGTCCTTCAAAGATTGTCTAATGTTGTCCTCCCAGCGAACTCTGGGTCGTCCTGGAGGTCTGGATCCCTGGCTCTTTGTTTCCCATGCTTGTCGTGGTAGCCGATCTTCTCCCATTCTGCAGACATGGCCAAACCATCTTAGTTGGGACTGTTCTATTTGGGTCTGCAGCGGGTGGGATTTCAGGCCTTGACGTATCGTCTGGTTGCGGACCATGTCTCTTCTTGTTACTTCAACCACTTTCCTCAGATACCTCATTTCTGAGGTTTGGATCTGGCTTTTGTGGGTTGTAGTCATTGCCCACGACTCGCATCCATATGTCAAAACTGGGACATAGGTGGAGCGGTATACAGCCATCTTCGTTTTCTTACCAACCTCTTTCTTGCTGAGGAATCCACGATTTATGGCCTGAAAAAGTCTCCCAGCCGCTGCTTTTCGAGTGGCCAACTCTTCTTTGATGCCTCCCTTTCGGTCTATAATAGCTCCGAGATATTTAAAGTGGTCGACCTGCTCCAGGACCTGTTCTCCCAACTTAATCTGATGTTTTCTTTCTTCTCGTGATATCACCATGGATTTTGTTTTAGAGCTGCTTATGACCATCCCTCTCTTCTCCAGCTCTTCCTTCCAGACTTGCAGGTTGGATTGGAGATGTGCCTCTGATTTAGCAATCAGGGCAACATCATCAGCAAATGCCAGCTCCGAAATATAGACCTGTCTCATCTTCCAGTACCCCACTGAATACTTTCTTGTTCTCTCCTTACATGCCTTGATGACATCGTCCATGAGGAGTATGAAAAGATAAGGTGACAGGATATCACCTTGTCTTACACCAGTGGTGGTCCTGAACTCTTCTGACTTATGGTTTGCTGTCCTCACATAATTTCTGCAAGACTTGTAGAAGCTCTGTATAGCATGAATCAGAGGTGCTGGAATATTCTTCCTTGCCAAACAGTCCCAAAGTTTGCTCCAGGGGACTCTGTCAAACGCCTTTTCCAGATCTATGAAACAAAGATGGATCTCACTCTTATACTCAAGGGCCTTTTCACTCAGCTGTCTGAGTGTGAAGATTAGGTCTTGAGTACTTCGGTTTGCTCGGAATCCGCACTGGACCTCATCCAATTGTGGCTCAGCTAGGCGTCGGAGTCTCTGCTCTAGGATTCTAGAGTAGATTTTACCAGGGACACTGAGAAGGGATATGCCTCTATGGTTTCCACATTGTCGATTGTCACCCTTTTTGAAAATTGGTGTTATGATGGCAATCTCCCAATCCTTTGGTATGGTCTTGTTGCACCATGCTGCCTGTAGGACCTTTAAGAGTAATAGGTCGCCTGATGCTCCCATGTACTTAACCATTTCTGGTGTTATACCATCATGCCCTGCTGCTTTGCCCATCTTGATTTTCTCTAGTGCTGCCCTCAGTTCTTCCATCTTTATGTCATCTTCACCATCATTGGTTTTCTCTTCTGTGCTAGTGGTTATCATTTCTGTTGCTTCACCATGCTCACCATCCAGGAGTTCTGAGAAATATTCTTTCCATCTTTCCATTACTTCCTTCGGGGCAGTAAGCAATTTGCCTTGCTTGTCCTTTATAAATTTGAGAGGGCATTGTTTTTTTCCTTCCTCATGTTCTTTAGGGTCTTATAGAACAATTTCTGGTTTTCTTGTGCATCTTTTTCTAGCTTTTCTCCAAATTCTTCCCAGGACTTCTGTTTTGCTGCTAGCACTTTGTTCTTTGCTTCTGTTCTGAGTATCACATATTCTCTATATTTTTCCATTTGTCCTGTTGTGTTTTTAGCTCCTAAGTATTGTTTCCATGCCATTTTCTTCTCTCTTATTTTCTCTTTGACTTCCTCTGTCCACCAAGGTGTCCTCTTTCTCTTGTTCCCAAGTCGGACTTCACCGCATGCTTCTGCAGCAGCTGTCTTTATGATATCCTTGAATTTATTCCAGAGGGTTTCCAAGTCATCAGGTCGTTCTTCTGTGTTGCTCACTGCTGTAGCAATAAGCCCCTGATATCTGGTCTTAATTTCTGGCTCTCTCAGCTTGTAGGTCCTAATGCTCATTTCTCCTGCTCGTTTACTTGGTTTCTTGCGTGATGTTGGGCAGTTCCTAGGCTGAGCAACTCTTTCAGTTGTTCGTTGATTGTTAGCAGGTAGTGATCACTTCCAATCTCTGGCCCCCTCCAGACTCTTGCATCTCGGACATATCTGAATGAGCTTCTCCGAACAATGGCATAGTCGATCACTGACTTCTCATTCTTGGTTGGTTCACATCTAGTGTATTCATGTATGCGCTTATGGGGGAACTTTGTGTTTGTAATGATCAGATTCTGCTCACTGCAGAATCTAAGGAGTCGCTTTCCATTGTCATTGAGAGTATCTTCTCCATATCTTCCGATAACGCCACCCCATCTAGCATGGTCATTTCCAACTCTGGCATTAAAATCTCCGAGCATGATAACTTCATCTAGGCAGTCATCCACTGTCCTTTGAAGCAGCTCGAAGAATTCCTCCTTGACCTCTGCTCTCTCATCCTCATTTGGCCCATACACTATGACCAGGTTGACTATGGTTTTCTCCTTCTTTTAGTTTTACAACCATAATGCGCTCCGAGACAAAGTTCCATCCCTTGATACTATCTTTTTGATTTTGGGCCACAATGCAACCCACGCCCCCTTTAGCTCTTTCAGATATGGGTACACCACTGTAGAGCAACGTGTTGCCATCGAGATCCATGACTCCTTGTCCTTTTTTCTTCGTTTCCGTTATAGCCAGGATTTCTAGTTTTGCTTTCCTCATCTCTTCCACCAGCTCCTCTTCCTTCCCATTTATACTTCTTGTGTTCCAAGTTCCATAAGTCGTAGTCCGTAGTCCGTTCCAGTTCGTCGCCTTTAGAATCAGTCCGTACGGAAGGATTATTAAACAGTCCATAATATTTATATTCGCCAGACTCATACGCTCACTGTCGGCTGTTGGAATCCCCAACCGCGCGTGCATATAGCTATGACGCTCTGTCTCCATTAATTCATTTATTGGACACGGACTGAGAATATTGTATGGATTCAAATGAAATCAATTGCAGATGTAGGGTTGCTTCCGGTGATCTAAGATGGCGGTTTCATTATTGTTTTACTTGTGATTCTAAAGCTGTTGTGCAAAAGCTTACTGCAGGGAAGTTAATTTGTGTGTTAAAATTCTTTAAGATTTATTAGTATTTTGTCGTTTATAACAATATTGAATAATTAAGATTGGTTAACACTTAGTTATAATTTTATAATTACTTTTGCATCCGCGACTTTCCATGTTTTGAAAGTCAAAGGCGCCATTTTTGAATTTGAAATTTTCGTTACTTACAAAACTGCTAAATATTATACTTTATATTTAAAGTTAAGTAAGGACAATTATTCTAAAAGACATGCCGGCTCTTACAAGATTGAAAACAGGTAGTATCTCCAGAAAATCATGGGCTGAAATAGTACAAGCTGAATCACAGAATGATGATCAAGGGAAAATCAGGAATACGAATAGAAAAAAGGAAAGACAGAAGATACAAGCTTCAAAGGAAACAATTAAAAAAAAAGGAAGATGTCAGAGTAAAATGATAGAGAAAACCAATAATCTGAACATTGATTCAAAGAATAAGGGTGTTGAGAACCTTATGAAAGACCAACAAATCAATAGGCCTACTCATAAAGTTGAACAAAACCTCCCAAGATTAAGGATTTTTCAAATCAGTGGCAATGTGGTAAGTATTAGAGCATTACTAGACAGTAAGATCATCAATGTACTAGAAACAGTTATAGATAAAGGGTCAATAACTTAATTACTTAGTCGTTCCTCTTCTACCGTGAGGTGTAGAGGTTTGGAAGAGAGAGCGCCAGACTATTCTATCAGCTGTCTTCTTCCTGGCCTGGTTCCATTCTAGTCCTCGGTCCTTCAAAGATTGTCTAATGTTGTCCTCCCAGCGGACTCTGGGTCGTCCTGGAGGTCTGGATCCCTGGCTCTTTGTTTCCCATGCTTGTCGTGGTAGCCGATCTTCTCCCATTCTGCAGACATGGCCAAACCATCTTAGTTGGGACTGTTCTATTTGGGTCTGCAGCGGGTGGGATTTTAGGCCTTGACGTATCGTCTGGTTGCGGACCATGTCTCTTCTTGTTACTTAAACCACCTTCCTCAGATACCTCATTTCTGAGGTTTGGATCTGGCTTTTATGGGTTGTAGTCATTGCCCATGACTCGCATCCATATGTCAAGACTGGGACATAGGTGGAGCGGTATACAGCCATCTTCGTTTTCTTACCAACCTCTTTCTTGCTGAGGAATCCTCGATTTATGGCCTGATAAAGTCTCCCAGCCGCTGCTTTTCGAGTGGCCAACTCTTCTTTGATGCCTCCCTTTCGGTCTATAATAGCTCCGAGATATTTACAGTGGTCGACCTGCTCCAGGACCTGTTCTCCCAACTTAATCTGATGTTTTCTTTCTTCTCGTGACATCACCATGGATTTTGTTTTAGAGCTGCTTATGACCATCCCTTTCTTCTCCAGCTCTTCCTTCCAGACTTGCAGGTTGGATTGGAGATGTGTCTCTGATTTAGCAATCAGGACAACATCATCAGCAAATGCTAGCTCTGAAATACAGACCTGTCTCATCTTCCAGTACCCCACTAAATACTTTCTTGTTCTCTCCTTACATGCCTTGATGACATCGTCCATGAGAAGTATGAAAAGATAAGGTGACAGGATATCGCCTTGTCTTACACCAGTGGTGGTCTTGAACTCTTCTGACTTATAGTTTGCTGTCCTCACATAATTTCTGCAAGACTTGTAGAAGCTCTGTAAAGCATGTATCAGAGGTGCTGGAATGTTCTTCCTTGCCAAACAGTCCCAAAGTTTGCTCCAGGGGACCCTGTCAAACGCCTTTTCCAGATCTATGAAACAAAGATGGATCTCACTCTTGTACTCAAGGGCCTTTTCACTCAGCTGCCTGAGTGTGAAGATTAGGTCTTGAGTACTTCGGTTTGCTCGGAATCCGCACTGGGCTTCATCCAATTGTGGCTCAGCTAGGCATCGGAGTCTCTGCTCTAGGATTCTAGAGTAGATTTTACCAGGGACACTGAGAAGGGATATGCCTCTGTGGTTTCCACATTGTCGATTGTCACCCTTTTTGAAAATCGGTGTTATGATGGCAATCTCCCAATCCTTTGGTATGGCCTTGTTGCACCATGCTGCTTGTAGGACCCTTAGGAGTAATAGGTCGCCTGATGCTCCCATGTACTTAACCATTTCTGGTGTTATACCATCATGCCCTGCTGCTTTGCCCATCTTGATTTTCTCCAGTGCTGCCTTCAGTTCTTCCATCTTTATGTCATCTTCATCACCATTTGTATCCTCTTCTGTGCTAGTGGTTATCATTTCTGATGCTCTACCTTGCTCACCATCAAGGAGTTCTGAGAAATATTCTTTCCATCTTTCCATTAAAGGGTCAATAACACACATAAAAAGAACAAATTTTGGCATAATACTCACAATGAACATGACTGAAAAGTCAAAAGCTTTAATAAAACAAATTGAAGTAAGTCCTGTTCAAGTAGAATTTGCACACAGCATTAAAGCTAGGCTAGAATTAGTCAAAGAAACCAGGAAATGTGTAATTAAAGGAATACATATAACAGTTCCAGAGGAAGAAATAAGAACTAGACTACAAACAGAAAATCCAAAATATAGGATTCTTAAACTGGAAAGGATATCGCATTAGGAACTTCAACTGTAATAATAGTTACATTAGAAGGGCGAGAAATACCATCACATTTCTTCAGTGGCAGTACTACAATCAAAACAGAAGCTTACATACCACCAGTCAAACTCAAACTGCCAGAAATTTGGTCACACCAAAAGAACATGTAGAAGTAAGCCTAAATGTCGATATTGTGCAGGGGACCACACTTATGATCACTGCAAATTAGTAGAAGATGATAAAGATTACAGAACAAGAAATAAAAACAGAAAATGTGCAAATTGTCTAGGACACCACAGTGCACGTTTCCTTGGATGTCCACATTACCAACAAACAAAACTAGCTCTAATAAAATCAGTCAATACTAACACACCATTTAAAGTAGCACTACAACAACATCAATCATCAGTCGCTACATCTACAACTCCGACACCAAGAGAAATCACAGTCAGAACCAGAAATGTGGAAATAACCCAAAAGAAAAATAAAGTCCAAAAAATACTGACAAAAGATAGCAATCTACCAGAAGAAAGAGAAATAATCAAATCATCGATAACAGAAGATACAGTGAGAAAGGCAGAAGAAATCTTAAAAACCATGAAAAACATACAGCATGAAGTAGCTAAAGATGTGGCTAAATTAGCAGAACTCAAAGAAGAGAATGAAGATTTACTAAAAAGGATTGAGTCAGAAAGACAACTCATAATGAGTGAGCAAAAGCGAACAGATAAAAAACAACTAGAAGAAATGTGGAATGAAAAAATGACAGATTGTCAAAACTTATTCATTCTGTATCAAACATTGTGAAAGCTTTTATGCTGAATCTTCAAAGTGAACTACAAACTCACTTTAACAGAGAAACCAAAAATCTAGGAGACTTTGTTGTTAAAAAATAAATAAATATATTATACACTTCTCAGAGTAAAAGAGTACAAAACTATTTATAACAAACTTAACAATTAAATAATGGACGTACAGAACATTAGAATAATACAGTGGAATTGCAGAAGTGCCAAAAAAAAAAAATTGGACCAGCATTAATAGGCATGTATAAACAATCTAAAGTAATATTTGCCATTCAAGAGACTAATCTTAATCTGAGTCAACGTTTTACCATCCCTGAATATAAAGTCTTTCGAAATGATAGGACAGAAACTCAAAAAGGAGGAGGTGTGGCATTTCTAGTTAATAAAACATATGTAATAACTGACTGGGAATCATTTAGAACAGAAAATTTTGAAGGAATAATTATAACAGTGTCTACTGAGTTAGAAGAAATTAAAATAGTTAACCTTTACTGTTCAAGTGGAAACATAAACGAAAGAGATATCTCAGACGTGAATAAAAGAATAAACAACAGAACTATCATAGTGGGAGATTTCAATGCTCATCATACAGCTTGGGGAGGCAATGTAATAGACAAATCAGGAAAACTACTGTTGGACTTCATTGAAAACAATGAACTAATAATACTGAATGATGGATCAGTAACAAGAATTAACCCTTGTGCAAATCAGCAAGACACAGCTATTGATATAAGCATTGTAACACCAAATCTTGCTAATGCAAGATGGGAAATTATTGGGGATACAAATTCAGATCATTTACCCATTGAAATAACACTAAAAGATAATTACAAACCTGACCAACTGGTAGAAAAACCAAAATTTTACTATAATAAAGCCAATTGGGTAGCTTTTCAGGTAGAAATGGAAGAGATAAAAAAGAATAATATAGAAAATGAAAATATAGATGTATTTGTAGATAATCTCACAAAAGAAATATTACTAAAAGCTGTTAAACATATCCCAAATGCATATATGCCAGAACACATAATTCCACACCGCATTAAGGAAACAAAAAAGAATGAACATTGGAACAAAAACCCAGTACCATGGTGGACAGTTAGATGTACAGAAATTCAAAAACAAAGAAAACAAGCTCTACAAGAATATAGAAAGCATAGATCTGAAGATAATTTAGATATTTATAAGAACATAAGAAATGAAGCCGTTAAAAGCCATTAAAGGCAGAACTAAAAATATGATAATACCTAATATAAAAAGACCTGAAATGGCAGAGACTGACTGGCAGAAAGCAGAGGTGCTGGCCAGGTACTACCATAGAGTTAGTTCTAAGGAAAATCTAGGACAGGCTGAAGTCAACAGAAGAGCAACACTTCTTAAAAAACTCAGTAAAGATGTACCTGATAATACTGAAGATTTATCATATTTAAATGCAGATATTACAATGGAAGAAGTTGAAAATACAATAAAGGACAAAACAAATACATCAGCAGGGCATGACATCTTGAGCTATGAAATCTTGAAACACATACCAAAAAGTACCATAGAAATTATAACATCCCTTTTTAACAAAATTTGGAATACAGGAAAAATTCCCAAAACATGGAAAACAGCAGTAATTATTCCAATACTAAAACCAGAAAAAGATGCCCATGATGCCAGTTCATACAGGCCAATTTCTTTAACTTCCCATCTAGGTAAAATATTAGAAACCATAGTAAATAAAAGATTAAAGTTTTATTTGGAAAAGAATAATTTATATAATCAAACTCAGTCAGGATTTAGGAAGAACAGATGCACTATGGATCAGATAATTAAATTGGAACATGAAGTAAAATCAGGATTTCAAAAGAAAGAAAAAACTGTGGTAGTATTTTTAGATATAGCTAGGGCTTATGATGAATGCTGGAGAGAGGGTGCTCTCTTTAAAATGAAGAAGATAGGAGTAACCAGTAAAATGTATAATTATTTAGAGAATTTTCTGCAAGATAGATATTTCACTGTTCAGGTAAATAATGATAGATCAGAACTGTATGAACAACAAAATGGAATACCCCAAGGATCAGTAATGTCTCCTTCAATTTTTACAATAATGGTAAATGATTTAGGTGAGGAATTTAATGATATAACAAATAAATTGTCACAGTTTGCAGATGATGTTGCTATATGGAGGACTGGGAGACATCTGCCAAAATTATATAAGGATCTACAGAAGCAAATAAATAAAGTATGTAAATGGATGACAAAATGGGGTTTTCAGCTGAATACAAATAAAACATTGGGAATGATCTTCAGTAAAGGTAGGGTTGTAAAAAATAAAATTATAGATATAAATATCCAAGGGCAAAACATTAATACAGTACAAACCACTCGATATCTAGGAATGGTATTGGACCAACAGCTGAACTGGAATAAACACATAGATAAACTAGTGGAGTCTTGCAGAGGATTGACTAACTTATTAAGATATTTGAAAGGTAATGGATGGGGTGCAAGCACTAAGACAATGCTCACTTTTTATAAATCTTTTATTAGAGGAAAAATAGATAATGGAAGTATAATATTTAACATACCTGTCAACCTCCTGAGACAAAAATCTGTACGCCGGACCCAAAAAATCCTTACAAACACCCAAAAATCCTTACGCAAAAAAATATTAATAAATTATACGCAATACAGTTTTAAAATGAAAAATGACATATACAAATCTATTAGCATTTGAATTATTGTGATATAAAACATGCTAATAGTCTCATGCTGTTCTTTTTATATAAAAAAACTTAGTGATCATGAGGTACACTATTCTTTCGATGTACAGTGTTTTACATTATAATCAACACATGCACTTTTAGCACTTTGCAGAATTGCATTTGTGGGCTTAAAGTCTGCACAGCATGTATCAATGTTAATCTTACACTGTAAAATAGAAGTGAGTGTGTCCGCATTCATGGACCTCCTGCAGTCGGTGTGGATTTTTTTCATCATTAAAAATGATCTTTCGCAGTCAGCATTGCTGTGAGGGAGTATCAGCAGTCGCTGAATGATGACTTTCAAATTAGGGAAGCGGATGGCACCAGTACTAGTTTTCTGGTCAAAAACTTCCAGCCAATAGCTACAGAAGCTCTTGTTCTGACCACTATCTGTCAGTATAGGCACACACACATCAGACAACATACAGTAGAGAATGATTAAATAAATACAACAAACAAAGCAAACGGCTAACAGCAAAAAAAAAAAAAAAAAAAAAAACATAATTATGAACAGAATATCAAATCTAGGAAGAAAAAACGTACAAAATTATTATTTAAGAGTTGGTAGCCTAGACCAGTGATAACAGAGTGCCACTTTATTAAAAAATAAAGCAGCGAATCTCGAGCGCTGGAATAAAGTAGGCCTACTCAACGCAAACAAACTTTTTTTTTCTAGTTATGTAGGGCCTACACAGAATATTATGACAATTTATCGTAAATATATTGAAGGGCAAGATATCAAATCTAGGAAGAAAAAACGTACCACCAAAAATGTACAAAATTATTCATAGTTGGTAGCCTAGACCAGTGATAACAGATTGCCACTTTATTAAAAATTAAAGCAATGAATCTTGAGCGATGGAATAAAATAGGCCTACTCAACGCAAACAAACTTTATTTTGTAGTTATGTAGGGCCTAAACAAAATATTATGACAATTTATCGGAAATATATTGAAGGGCAAGATATAACTGGAAAGATTAAGACAGCGATTAAATTGCACCAAAGCAAAACAACAGCAATATTTAACCAAGTTATAAGTACTTAGATTTTTTAAACAAAATGGTGTCGAAGTATGGTGGCAAGCAAGAGTGGTCGTTGATAACAGGTAACTTTAAAAATACGTCATGTCACGCTGAAAACCGAAAGCGTTTGAGGCCGAATTCAAAGTTTTTGCCGAATTGTTGGGTAACACAGGATTAGATTGGTTGCTGGGAGAGACCTCAGTTAAAAAACGGACGCCGAGATTCCCGGAATTAAAAATATAAAAAAATTGGTTAAAAAAAACCTGGGCTAGAAAATATTTTCTGATTTAAAATTAAAAAAAACAAACTTGTGTTGATAAATATTTTTAGAATTTAAAAAAAAAAAAAAAAAAAAAAAAAAAATTTTTTTTTTTTTTTTTGGGAGGGGGAGAAAAATCTGTACAACGAGTCTGTACGGCCGTACACTGCTAAAAAATCAAAAATCCGTACATTGTACGAAAAATTCGTACAGGTTAACAGGTATGAATATATGACTCTGCTGCACACAGTAACAAGATTAAATTAGACAGAATTCAGCATCAGGCTTTATGTACAATAGCAGGTGCAATCAGATCAACATCAATGGGAGCTATAGAGGTGGCTTTAGGAATTATACCCTTAGAATTACGGAGAAGGGAGTTAAGACTAAATTACATGAACAGAGTTATGTTAGATAAGTCTCACCCAGCACATACAGCTTTTACCAGATGCCAACTAACAACTCAGGCCAAGCCAATGAATACCACTAGATACCCTACAGGATGGAAGTGTATGGACGAAATTGTCCATCTGGGTACATTAATTACATCAATTAATAACAGTTGTGAATACAAGCCAGTGATTCCGCCCTGGGAGATCAAGAAACCAGACACGGACTACCACCTAGCAGAAATACTTAAGAAAACAAATAATATAGAAAATATTAAAAACACAGCCAATAAATATATACAACAAATATCAAAAGACAGCATTACTGTGTACACAGATGGATCCAAGGGAGAGGATGGCAAATTGGGGATAGGAATATATATTCCAATATGGAAAATGGCAAAAGAATATAGCATCACGGAAAATACATCCATTTTCACTGCAGAAATGGTGGCAATACTAAAAGCACTAGAAATATTCTCTAATAACCCTCCCAAAAAATTAACAGTTTTAACTGACTCTCTTTCAACAATTAAAGCACTTAGAAACTTACGAGAATGTAGTAGACCTGATATAGCAGAGGAGATTTTTCTGTCTACTACATACTTATATTCCAGAGGATGTTCAGTATTAATTGCTTGGATACCTTCACATGTTGGCATAGAAGGAAATGAAAAGGCAGATAAAGAAGCCAAGAAAGGTAGATCTGATAAAAATCTAATAAATGTAGGGATAAGTAAATCAGAAATTAAGAGCTTAATTAAAGATTTAATAACAGATGAATGGAAAGCAGAGTGGGAAAAAATCTGAAAGGAAGACATGCATATAAGATGTTCAGGGCTCCAACAAGAAAATGTCAGATATCTGGGGAATTGAAAATTCCCAGTAATAAGAAACTTCTCAGACTGCAGCTGGGAAAAGGCTATTTCAGAATAGAAGAACCTTACTGTGCAGGATGTCTTCAAGACAATAATATAGAACATTTCTTGTTAAAATGTAAGAGGTATGACCAAATGAGAATACCAATATTGGATTATTTGCAGGCATCCAACTTACCTATAAATATAGAGGAGGTGTTGAGAATAGACAGACCTAGGGAACTGCATAATATAGTCAAACAATATTTAACACGAACACATGTTAATATATAGTGGCTGGGAATGTGAAGTCTGATGCTGTTCTTACAATGCATGTGACTTTAAACAGATGAAAGTCAATTAAATATCTGGTAAAGTCCGTTATATAACTAGAACCACCAGGCATTTACACCCCTCCACTTTAATATTATTCTTGTTCATAGTTTCTTCTTGATTTTTTTTTTTTTTAAACGTATAGGTCTAGGCCAAAGCACAATTGTGATTATCCCTATTTGCAAATGTGATGCCACTTTCTCATGTCGGCAGTTGTTCATATTATTTGGAATTGAAAACAATATATATCCTAATTATAACCCATCAGAGGTTGAACGGGATTTTTGTTTATTTTCATTAATTTAAAAAAAAAAAATAAGATGTATGCATATAATGAATAATGCTTGTGATGTCTTCGTACGTTATATCGTCAATAAATGTTGGACTCTACTCAAGGACTTACCCACGTTAATTACGTTGCGGTTGTTTTCTTCAACTTACATTGTTGCTTGTTGTTATACCTGATGAACTCTCTTTCATAAGAAGTTAATACTAATTATACTGAGGTTCGTATGGAACCAATGTTTCTGGGACATTTATTAAATCAATGAGACAATTTATGTTGACCCTCAATGGGATAATGATAACCAAGCAAGGTATTCACATTCAACTAAAAATAAGAGAGGATGGAACCACACACACGAACAACAACTAACCGCAGCAACCGCAGCAACTGGTGGCCTGATGTGGCTGTGGAATTTTAATTCACATTAAATTGAAAAAAAGAATTCCCTTCAAGCGAAAGCGAAATGGACATTTTTTCTAGTTGTACACCGGTGACGTCATACCGTAGCAACAGGACGAACTTTACTCAATGGCAGCGCAATTCAGCGACCTTCAAATAATAATGTTAAAACACTTCTATCAACAATGGAAACTTAGTTCAACGTTCATGAACATGCCATATGAGCTCCTTATCCTGTTGGCGAAGCAGGCACTGTGCAAACCTATCGATTCTAAAAGCTAAGTACTTGTTTGTGCAGTAAGCAATGTTCAGTCCATGTTGATCACCGACATGTCTTTTGAAAGTCATTTGTTAACTGTTGTACGTTTTATTTTTCCATATGTATTTATGTCGTGAAGTTAACTTTAGTGGGCGGTAGGTGGGGATCAAAACTGATTTTATGTCTTTTCGAATGACCGAATCAGTTTTGATTGTTCCGTAGGGCCATTAAATAATCGCATTTGGCGAAGAACCCCATTGAAGATTGTGCCGATGGCTTGTTCGTTCGCATTTGCTATTATTTGACCTTGCATGGTAGGTGTCCAGTTCTGTGAATAACTGGTGTATTTTACTGTATTCAGTTTTATTTTATTCAGTTCTGTATTATTGTTTGTAATCTATCTTGTTAATCCTGACCTTGCTATCTTTATGTTCATATATATAGATTGTAATATCGTTAGATGAGTCCTGTGACGTCATTATTCTTAGTGTCCATATTTTATCTTGCCTTAGTTATCCTTCACCTTTCTGCATTTCCGGTTGGTATACTTAGTTCATAAAATCACTTATTTTTGTGAAATTGTCAATTGTATCTCGTACTTCTGTTTTGTAAACCCTTGGTTGATAAGTTGTATTGCTTTTCTTTATCTCATAACCTAATGATATTACTATAAATTGATTTTAATAATATGGTAAATTAATTAAATTAATTTTTTATTAGATTAGATGATGACTTCGGTGATGTCATCACTTTGCAGTAGTAGTCCAAGACACTATTGAGGCATTTCTATATTATGACTAGGGCATAATAGCATATATATATATATATATATATATATATATATATATATATATATATATATATATATATATATATATATATATATATATATATAATTATAAATTTATGGTTTGTCTTGAATATAACAGACATATTAGATATTAATTAGTACACTTTCCTAGTACTACAGTGTTCACTGGGCACATATATAATACATTAAGATATTAAGGAGGGAAGATACCCATAATTAATAAGTGAGATTATTGGATGCATGAAATATTTTCAGCATCATAAACAAATTTGTTTATAACTAATTAGTGTTTTCTTAAGAATATGTGGTGGTGATATAAAATATTAATTAAAAAAACTTGTTGACTTACAATTAGTTGTAAAGGAACATAATATAGTGTTGATTGGTTATACTGAGTAACCATACGTTATATATATATAAGTGGTTTGACTAATAGGGTCACACATATATAACTGATAAACGGATTTTATTGTTGACTAATATTAATTTTAGACTAACCAGATATAGTATTGGATTAAAATGTCCACTTTAGATCATTTTATTAAAATTGAAAAGAATTTAATAAGAAAGGGGACGCACTCCAAGAATATGCAGAGACTGAACTTGCTAAATATAAAGCAGAAGAAGCTGAGAAAAAAACTGCATTGAAGAAGGAAGAGGCAGAACGGGAGATGAAAGAAATTCAAAAAGAAAATAGATTAAGAGAGTCAGAGGAAAGGAAAAGGCAACAAGATATAGAATTGGCACGCATCAATTTGGAAACAGCAAAATTACAGGCACAAAGTGTGAAGCTAAATGAATTTCTAGATGGTGAACCATTAATGGCATCTCAGAATGCTGACCCAATAATAGCTAGTGATTATGACGCCACTAAATCATTATTATTACGGCGTTTCCATTTGGACGAAGAGGGTTGTAGATTACATTTTAAGAGTATTCTACCAGATTCCAATAAAGACTTTACGGGTTTTATTGCGAACATACGCAATACTTTTAACAGATGGGTTGAATTGGCAGGTGTTAACAAATCATATGACAAACTAGTTGATTTGTTACTGAGGGATAAAGTGTTATCCTCTGTCACCCCATCGTTCTTTGCCTTTTTGCAAGAACGAAAGCCATCTACGATTGATGATTTGGAAAAAATGGCAACAAATTATTGTACCGCCCATCCTAATGCGAGCATTTCCAACTCTCTAATAAGAGAACCTCTACCTGTGGCCTCCAATATGTCATACCACGGTCATGACAAACCAAGAACACACAGCGTAGATAGAAGTCGCTTCAAAGGAAGTTATAATGTTAATTTTCATAAGGGGCTAAATAATTATAACAATAAGAGTGATTTTAATAGAGGAAGACCACAGAATAGGAATCAGTCACCTCAGTTTAGATACAACAATGGTCAACACAATGCAAATCATAATCGATCATACAACTCTAACACTAGTAATAGTTGGAATAACTATAATCAAGGCTCGAGACACCGAGATAACAATAACTACAGGGGACAACGAAATAATTCCAATGATTATTCTCGTCAGTGGTCTCAGTCTCGTAGATCGTCTCATTATGATCACAATACAGGGGCGGCAGTTACGAATAGTACAACCCCAGGGGTTCCACATAACGATAAAGTAATACAATCTTCTTCTACATGTTATGCTATGAATTATAACGTGGCAAATAGTTGCCCAGAATGTAATCTTGTATTTCAGAAGGCAAAGGAGACTGTATTGAATTGCGGACACATCCTCCCAGAAGTTGGTCTAGCGGCTAACGATGGAACAGGCTCTCTGATATTTAACAGAGGGATAGTAAATGGGTCTATCGTCTCTGTTTTGAGAGACTCTGGATCCACAACTATTGGAGTTCGACAGTCACTGATCCATCCCAGTTGTGCGACAAGGGAATATGTCAGGTGCATGACATTTGGTGGGACAATAGAATGCTACCCCACTGCTATAATTCATGTTAACACACCTTTCTTCACAGGTAATGTTAAGGTATGTATGTTGAAGAATCCTATTGCGGATCTTATGGTTGGTCGTATACATGGCAGCAGAGATTGTACACCAGAGGAAATTATTGAATGGGAGAAAAACAATCTATACATTGGAAATGCAGTGACGACTAGAGCTCAGACCAAAATTGTAGAGAGTGTCGACACTAAAAAGGTGGAACCAGACAAACAGGAAGATATTGAGATTCATTCTCCTATTGACAGAGCTTCGTTTGCGAGCAAACAGAAGGAAGACAAATCTTTAAAAAATTTTTTTGCTCTGGTGAAAAAGTTTGATAATCTTACCTCGAGCAATAAAGACAAACGTTGGTTTACGATTAAAAATGATATATTTATCAGGTGTTTAATGGATAAATCTCAAGTAAAACAACAAGTCATGGTACCTTTTGCATTTAGACATTACATTCTTCAACACGCACATGATTCCAAGTGCGCAGGTCACATGGGATATACTCGGACACGTTCTCGAGTATTATCTTCATTCTTTTGGCCAGGAGTGTCACGAGATATATCACCGTATGTACGCTCTTGTACTATATGCCAGTAAGTTAAAGCACACGGAGCTTTTCACATGGCTCCTATTCAGGCTTGTGATATATCTGTAAGAACTTTTGACAAAATGGCCATTGATATCATTGGTCCACTCTTACCTTCGGCCAGAGGACATAGATTTGTTCTCACTTGCATTGATTTATGCACACGATGGCCAGAAGCCATCCCATTGAAGACCACAACTACAGCAGATGTAGCTGATGCACTACATCTTATCTTTTCTAGGGTAGGTTTCCCTAGGAAGTTGTTATCAGACCATGGATCTCAATTCATATCTGATACTATGACGGAGGTAATGAAGACCTGGAACATAGATAGGAATCTTAGTAGCATTTATCATCCTATGAGTAATGGTGTGGTAGAAAGACTTAACCATACACTTAAACAACTATTACATAAGGTTACGGTTAAACACCCTCAGGACTGGGACAGAGCACTCCCAGCTGTTCTGTTCGCCTATCGAGAGGTGCCACATGAACAAACTGGCTTCTCTCCATTCCAATTAGTTTTCGGTGCTCCACCAAGAGGTCCTATGGGACTAATAAAAGATTTATTGATTGACGCCGAGATGACTCAGGATATCCAGTCATCATACGAGTATGTAATTAATCTCCGTAATAACATTATTGAATCTTGCCAGTTGACAACAGCTTCTTCTGAGGCTGCAAAAGTGAAAGCTCGAACTTTGCAAAATAGAACTAGACGATTACGTCAATTATTTCCAGGAGATCAGGCTTATGTTTCACTCCCACATAATGACAATAAACTACTTGTCTCATGGAAGGGTCCTTACCAGGTTATTGAAAAGATTTCTGATGTCGACTATGTCCTAGATATTAAGGGACATAGAAAAATATATCATATAAATATGCTTAAACAATTTCATACTCGTCCAGAACACCTACAAGCTATTTTTCACGAACTAGATGACACAGTGGTACCTACTTGTCACTATGCTAATCTTTCAGTAATTCAGGAAGAAGAATCTTCTTTTCCTGAGGTACAGATGTCGTTACCTGTACCTATAGTACAACCTACTGAATCTTGGCGGGACATAACCATCTCTTCTTCGGTTACACCACAACAGCATCGTCAGATTGCTGATCTCTTACAATCTTTTCCAGATGTGTTGACCGACGTACCTGGTCGCACATCAGTGATTAGTCACGACATCATTCTTAATGATGATACACCAATTCGTGTACACCCTTATTCTGTACCACTAAATTTTCTTAGTAAAACTACTCAAGAACTTGAGCAGATGTTGTCTTTAGGTATTATTGAGACTAGTACCTCTCCATTTTCGTCTCCATTAGTCATTGTTCGAAAGAAGGACAACAACATTAGGTTATGCGTTGACTATAGGAAACTAAATGCACAAACTGTAGTTGATAGCGAACCACATCCACTTCTTGACGATTTACTTCCTCGTCTATCCAGCGCAACAATGTTCACTAAGATAGACTTAACTAAAGGTTAGTGGCAGATACCTCTAACCGAAAAAGCTAAATATTACACAGCGTTTTCCACTCCACAAGGTCTTTACCAGTGGAATGTGATGCCTTTTGGGCTTGTGAACGCTCCGGCTACCTTTATTCGCATGATGCGAAACATTTTATCAGGTAGACCAGACATCATTACATACATTGACGACATATGCTTATTTAGTTCGTCATTTGAGGAACATTTTTCGGGGCTTAGATGTGTTTTAGAAATATTAAGGGATAATCACTTAACCGCTAAACCTACAAAAATACAAATAGCTTTTCAGGAGATAACCTTCCTGGGACATATTATTGGAGCAGGACGTATTCAAACGGTCCCTAGTACGGTATCCAAAATCTTAAACTTATCAGTTCCTCAAACGAAGAAGCAGGTTAGGAGCTTATTAGGGTTAGTCCAATACTACAGCAGATTTGTACCTAACTTGTCATCCATCACGGCTGTCTTGTCATCATTGTTAAAAAAAGACATGCCGTTGAAGGTGACATGGACTGACGAATGCGACAAAACATTTTGTAAAATATTAACAATTTTTTCACACCCACCTATTTTGAGAGTACCTGATGCTTCTAAAAAGTTTATCCTCCGTACAGATGCTAGTAATTACGGGATTGGCGCTTGTTTGCTCCAATGTCACGACGATATACTACATCCGACTCTTTATATCTCACGAAAACTCAAGACGCCAGAAACGAAATACTCGACTGTTGATAAAGAGTTGTTGGCTGTGCTTATGGGCAATCAATAAACTGGAGAAGTTTCTATTGGGTGCACCCTTCGTGATCCAAACAGATCAGAAGGCGGTGGCATCGTTACGTCGCTCTAACCACAAAAGCCCTAAACTAACGAGGTTTTCAATCCTCTTACAACCCTTTGAATTCACCATTGAATACATATCGGGTACAGAGAACGTCGTAGCAGATGTACTCTCAAGAAATCCTACGGAAGTCGATTCATGAATGCTGATAGTCTTCAAATAAATTAACAAAAGTAACTATAACAAGAGACAGAATGAAACGTCAACTATTATTCAGAGAAACAACTAATAGAGACATTCGTCGAACGAAATTAATGAAAGCAAGAGACATACGGTTTGTATTTACGCTTGGACTTTGGCTGGTGTCCATTCGTGCTACAACTCGTTGCAAGATAATTGGAAAGAATATCTGATGTCAAGTTGGACAAATTTCGTTGTGTGACATGACTAATTGAACGTTATGAACGTTTACATTCATTCAGGATCGGAACATTTGAACAGTTTTCTAATGGAACTTTCCGTAAATTCTTAAGGAAAATAACGACGTCTGGATCTTCATATTCAAGATTACTTAGTTTCTACTTATTGATTGAATTAATAAAGAAATAAAATTAAATTGAAATGTGAGAAAAAAATAAGAAAATGAAATATGAAAAAATGTAAGAAAGAAAACAAATGAATCTCACACAATTCTTAGATAATATTCTTAGATGTAATTATGAATGTGATAATTATATAATATATTATTATTTAGTTAATTAAGTTAAGTAGTTAGTAATTACTCTACACACATAGCCTAGTTAATTTTAAAAACACCACCAACTGATTTTATACCTTATTTTTTTTCTGCACTTTACTTGTCTTTACTTCTCATTTTTTCTTGTTCTTATGACATCTTCTTTCATTTTCGTTAATTAGATTTTCAATAACCTGATCCCTTACACACATACTAGGATTAATTAGTTTAATTTTAATTAGTTATAATAATTTCATGACACCACACTTTCTTACGTAGTTAACACATACGTTAATTAATTAGATAATTATTTAACGACAGTTGACAATCCTTTGGTTAATTTAATTTACATAGATTACATAACTGATATATTATCGACATGACCACGACACTGTTCTAGACAGAACATCGAAGGCCATATGTCGGGTTTTTGTTAAATTTTTGAGATGTTTGATTAAGATAGTTAAAAAAAAATCTATCTAATAGATTTTTTTTTCTCCCCGTTGTGCAGGGAATTGTTACGGTATTTTTTATTGAAGTCGTCTGCTATGGTTGGCAGTGTGCAATTTTTAGGGTGACAGCATTTAATATAATTGATGTTAATAATTCACGGACTGCTGAACGCTATGTACACGATCGAATTATGACGTGTTAGCGTTGATAGGTCACGCACCGTGACTTAGATACGAGCCCCTTTTTACGTTGACCGTCAAGCTGTGAAGGCGTGTCTTATATCCTTCCAGTGTTGGGCATTGTATTGCCGCATATATATATATATTTACTTCGAAGTAAGGACTCAGGGTCAGTCCAAAGTTATGTGAAAGAGATGAGATGATAAGGTTAGTATCTAACCGAATTTACGGAAGGATTATTAAACAGTCCATAATATTTATATTCGCCAGACTCATACGCTCACTGTCGGCTGTTGGAATCTCCAACCGTGCGTGCATATAGCTATGACGCTCTGTCTACATTAATTCATTTATTGGACACGGACTGAGAATATTGTATGGATTCAAATGAAATCAATTGCAGATTTATGCTTGTAATGAATAATGCTTGTGATGTCTTCGTACGTTATATCGTCAATAAATGTTGGACTCTACTCAAGGACTTACCCACGTTATTTACGTTGCGGTTGTTTTCTTCAACTTACATTGTTGCTTGTTGTTATACCTGATGAACTCTCTTTCATAATAAGTTAATACTAATTATACTGAGGTTCGTACGGAACCAATGTTTCTGGGACATTTATTAAATCAATGAGACAATTTATGTTGACCCTCAATGGGATAATGATAACCAAGCAAGGTATTCACATTCAACTAAAAATAAGAGAGGATGGAACCACACACACGAACAACAACCAACTGCAGCAACCGCAGCATCCATCATCCGTGAGAATGTGTCAAACCACACAGTAGAAGAGCTAGGATTTCGGTACAGGTAACCAATTAAAACGGGGGTCAGGTTGGGGAGTTTAATTTCCAGCCATAAACATTCAATTCCAGTATGCTCAAGATCATCACGTCGTCTGTACTGGAGAGATGTTGAGATGTATATGACTAGCCTTGTTTCATGTTGTCTGTTAGAGTCCCTGCGAATGGTGGTGAATCCATTAATCCTAATTTCTTCATCTGTAATTTTGTCATTGAGACGGGTTTCAGAAAAACCAAATATGTGGAAGTTTTGTTGGAGAGATGTGGAGACTTCAGAAAGCTTACCTAGCAGGTGGTAAATGTTTAAATGACCAATTTTAAGCCCTGATAGTTTAAGCCATGAATTAGTGATATTGCCTATATGTTGATTTGAGTTTTTGCACTCGGACATGATAATAGTCAATAGGAAAGAAAGAATGAGGGGAGTAGGAATGAGTAAGGAGCAATAAAATTGGTACACAATGGTTAATACAAAATTGTAAACAAGTTATAAAATATATACTGCAATAGATTTCTCGAAAGTCCGTGGACACTGTTTACAGTATCTTAACACTTTGCTGACCAGCAATCCAGAGCATTACCATCTCCCATTCCCAAGGGTGTTTGCAGATTTCTTTAAAAATAACTTCTTTTTTTTCGAAAATTCATAAAAAATTGAAAAACAGACACAGGGCTTTGAAATTTTCAGAGCGCTATTATGAAAAGTTGCGTCATCCGAAAAAATATATTTTATGCAAATTGGTCAGATGATATTTAACTTGTTTGGCTATTTATAAAAATTTCAGGAGATGTTTTAAAACCATGACATTTTCTCCAGTTTTTAGCGAATCTGTTCAATGTCAGTGCAATAAAATGTTAGGGACATGGAAATAAATAAAATAAGCTTGATTGATGTATTGATTTAACGATTAACTATGTATTTCAACATAAAAGGCTAACACAAATTGTGAATAAAATGCAAAGAAAATTTAATTTCTGTATAAGTGTGAAAGGCTGCAGGAAACAGAAGCCAGACTGTCCATGTACTGCCCAGATTGCAATGTACCTCTATGCATGATACCCTGCTTCAAGTTATACCACACAGTCGAGAATTATCAATGTTCCCGACAAAGACTCTTGCAGAGGCCTACAGCTACAACTTCAACCCCAGTTATTGAAAGAAGCAGTTCAGACTCCAACTAGAGGTACTTAACTACTCAAACACTCATTGTCAGATTCTGCAGACACAGAATCCACTAAAAAAAGAGCTTTATTTCAAGAGCTGAAAGAAATTCAGAGTGGTGCATGTGGAACAGTAGCTGAAAATAGGAAGCATTTTCCTGAAGAAAAAGCAACTCAAATTGAAAATGGCAGATCATCCTGTGTTTTGTGCCACAGAAGATAAAGGCATGTTGGCTGTTACCTGGCATGACATGAAAAGAGTTAACCTTATATCTACTGTTCACTCCAATGATGTTAATGGACAAGACAATTAGAAAATGAGGAATTCCTGAGGGCAGAACAATTCAGAAGCCGGTGCTGGCAGAAAAATACAACAAAAGTATGGGAGATGTCGACCACTTCGGCCAACTGGGTGCAAGCTACCCTTTCCCACACCGATCCTATAAATGGTACCTGCTATTATATCATTTCTTAGTTGAAACTGCCCTGGTCAATGGGCACATAACCTACGACACTGCCAACTCTACAAAAAAGATCACAGTAAAGAGGTTCAGGCCGGATGTCAGTCTCGCTCTTATTGAACCTGCTATTCTTTGACACAATGTGACACCTTCAAAACCACAATTCACAATAACACGATGACGCTTGTTTCATAAAACAATTGATAGGGCTTTCTGCTTCTTTCGTAGTTTTACTAATTCGACGAGCGAAAGGGAAATCATCAATCATGTGATAACCATAGAGGAATCTCCCTATTATCTATTGCGGGCAAAATCCTGGCTCGAGTCCTGCTCATTCGCTTGACTGTTCATATCGAATCGCAGGATTTACTTCCACACAGTCAGTGTGGTTTCCGAGCAGGCCGCAGGACCGTCGATATGATATTTGCCGCTAGCCAACTTCAGGAGAAATGCCAGGAACAGTACAATGACTTATACACAACATTTATTGACTTGACCAAGGCCTTTGACACTGTCAATAGGGACGGACTATGGAAAATTATGGCAAAATTTGGCTGTCCCGATAAGTTCATCTCAATTGTCCGCCAGTTTCATGAAGGTATGATGGCTTGCGTATTGAATGATGGAGAACCTTCTGAACCCTTTCCCATCACAAACGGTGTCAAACAGGGTTGTGTGTTCGCCCCGACACTATTCAGTATGATATTTGCTGCCATGCTGTCTAACGTTACGCATGACAGTAGTGACGGCGTACACATCAGATACAGGACAGATGGGAAGCTGTTCAATTTGAGACGATTACAGTCCTTTACGAAGGTGAAGGAAACAATGATTTCTGACTTCGTCTTTGCGGACGACTGTGCCCTCAACACCTGCACAGAACTGGACATGCAGAACAATATGAGGAGGCTTTCTGTAGCGTGTGATGACTTTGGTCTTACCATCAATATGAAGAAATCTGAAGTAATGTTGCAACCTGCTTCTGGGAAACCTTACCGTGAACCAAATATCACAGTAAAGAACCAACGTCTCCAAGTGGTGGACAGCTTCACTTATCTAGGCAGTACCCTTACCAAAGATGCGAATATCGACTCCGAGGTCAACAACAGAATTGCAAAGGCAAGTGCAGCTTTCGGAAGACTAAGAGTAAATGCCTGGGATCGACAAGGAATTAGTGCCGCCACCAAGATAAAAGTATATCATGCAATAGTGCTCACTACCCTCCTGTATGCCTGTGAAACATGGACAGTATATAGCAGACACGCCAAGAAGCTTAATCATTTCCACATGAGCTGTCTTCGCAGGATTCTCAGGATCAAGTGGCATGATAGAGTATCTAATTCTGAGGTCCTCAACAGAGCACATATCTCAAGCATCTACACATTACTGCAGAGGGCCCAAACTAGATGGGCCGGACATGTTGTTTGCATGCCCGAAAAACGTATCCCAAAGCAGCTGATGTACAGCGTACTCGCCATGGGTAAGCGAACAGTAGGGGGACAAAAGAAACGCTTCAAAGACACACTGAAAGCATCGTTGAGCAGCTTCAAAATTGATGTCTCCTCCTGGGAGACTATCGCACATGATCGCTGTGCCTGGCGGACAAACATTACTCAAGGCGCTCGCATTGCAGAATAGAATTTAGCTGATAAGGCAGAAGGCAAGCGTGCTGCAAGAAAGGCCAGAATGCACAGCAACACTACTATCGACTCTAACCATGTGTGCCCCGTATGTGGCAGGGCCTGTAGGGCCAATATAGGACTAATTAGCCACATGAGATCACGGCACAGATGTGTCACAACTTAAGTCTGAAGCTGTCGCCGTCTTCACTTGCGATGGGCAACTATTATTATTATTAATTCGACGAGACCGCCGCAGGTGACCTTTGTCTTTACCGACTGTGTGTGGTACACCACTCTGAGTGGAGACCTCCCAGTACCAAAGACTGCTGTGCCTGTTTTCAGATTTGCTCCTTTCTTCAGACCTACGGGTCCTGAGAGTTCCTCTATAAATGCCTTTGTGCAGATGAGGAAGGACATCCCTCGAAACCTTCGGGTATATGAGGCTCTGTCCATTTTGGCTGGAATGACGTCTCGATGGTTCGGAGGTTTTATAGCGAATATGAGTACACATGAGGGCAAGTCCGGGCACAATGGGCTAATCACCTGTTTGCCAAGTCACTTCGATTACATGTCCCGCCCATGGGCCTTGTGCACTTGTGTCCCCTCTACACCTCGTTTCACGGGGTAGAAGAGGTTCCGATTATGAGATGAGATGATGAATTCGACGAGAGTCGTATTTGGTCAGCAAGGGACTATAACGGAAATTCGCCTAGAGTCTAAATTGGTCAGCACAGTGTTAATCTTTGCAAAGTGCAGTTTTTATCTTAAAATACAGTCTGTTCGGAACAAAAAGGAATATTTTTACTTCAACCAATGTGGAGAATTTATCCTTTCGGGACAGTTAAAGATCCACGCTGTGACTTAGCTTGTTGGTTTTGAGGTTTTCTAATTTTCATCAGAACGAAAAAAAAAAAAAAAACCGCAGGTGCAGATGTAAAAGAGAAGTAAAATAGAATAGTGAGCGTAGAAATGAGAGGAATAAGCACAGAGATAATAATAATAAGAAAACAATAATATTAATACGAGAGAGTTATTACAAAATCGGAAACAAATTTAGATACGCACTTCTCTGACGAACAGAAAGAAATGTTAAACAGACAATGTTAAAAAAAAAAAAAAATTAACATCTAAAAGTGACAGTTAAAGTTCTACGCTGATACTCAGCTATGTCTTTTATCTCAGGACAAAGAAGATTATAGTGCTTGCGAAGAGAACGCGTCAGGTCGAATGTTACACAGCAAACTTGGTTAAAACTGTTTTAAATTAGTAGATTAGGCATTGCTTGGTCTTAATCTTGTTCCGTAGAGCCGTTTATAGACCACGATAGACAGTTAGAGGTACTAAGACAACGAGTGTGTGTGTGTGTGTGTGTGTGTGTGAGAGAGAGAGAGAGAGAGAGAGAGAGAGAGAGAGAGAGAGAGAGAGAGAGAGAGAGCATCAAACGGATTTATCATCTACGAAAATTGGGCTGTACAAGCTGGCCAACCTCAGTGGAAGTTTGTGCGCTTCATTTCATATCTTTAACTTATGTAAATAAAGTTCAACGTTTATTTGCTACTGTTGTCAGAGTGAAGATAATCATCGACCATTGAGATCATTCATCACTTGTCAATAGTGAACCGTTTTGTCGTCTGTGAGTACGAGGTCATCTTAACGTCATCAATTTAAAAGCTGCCTAGTGGCGTCTTGTAGGGCAACAACAAATTAGTTCCACTTTGCTCGGTCGGTGGCCATCCTTCTTACAGTGCCCCAACTCTGGTTCATTCTTTGCGTCTCAGCCTCCACAGTCCTCCGCCAGGTTGTTTTTGGTCGGCCTCTGTTTTATTTTCCTTCAGGGGTCCATAGCATAGCTGTTCATGTGATGGCATCGGGGTCTCTTCTGAGGACATGGCCAACCCAGCTCCAGCGTCTGCCAGCTATGATGGTGTGCATATCCTCTTGCTTGCTCCGAGTAAGCAGATCTTGGTTGGTGATGGTATTCGGCCAAAAGATTCGGTGAATTTTTCTTAGGCATGTTGTGTGAAAAGAGGACAATTTCGACATTTCCTTCTCTGTAACTCTCCAGCATTCCGCACCATAGAGAAGCACACAGCTCTGATATAATCTTAATTTTGTGCTTTTGCTGTACTGAGAGGACTTCCAGATGTTGCTTAGACTAAAAAAGGCTGTTCTTGCTATGTTCATTCTGTTGTTGATGTCTTTGCTTGCTCCGCCGTCTGATGTTACTGTCACGTGAAAGATAATTTATTTTACCATCTTGTCCATAATTTGATTACTCCTTTAAATGTTCTGTTTTCCGAGAAATTTTGTATTTTCGTTTCTTTCCTTTTCTACCTACATTTTTTCACCTTCTCAACCCCACCCGAGGTTGTTTACGCTGGCCAGCTGCGGTCAGCTAACGCTAGACGTAATGTTATCTAAACGCACCTGTTCGACCAGAGAAACATTTCTCGGGTCCGCTTTAAGTGTTAGAACGAGCCTAAGACGGTTTCTGTGAAATAAACGGTTCGTTAGCGGCGGGTACCCTCTGTGGTCCCAACAGGGGAATTTCTCTGGTCGCTTTAAAACGTTTGATGACGAGCGGCTGGTACCCTTTGAGGCCTGGGTAACGAGTGTGATCTGTTTCAGGGGAAGATAACAACCCGCGGTCAGTCTTTGGGTTTTCGCCCCTTAGACAAGATAGAGCATAATGTTATGCATTTCTCTACCTGGGGAACTTTCGCACGATTTCTTTTGTCTTACTCTAGATTACGTCTTTCGCCGAACTTCTGTAGAAATACGCACGCCATGTGTTCGGGGGGAGCGTCCCTTGTGATCTATAAGAGTAGACTGGTTTTAATAGACAAAGACATTCGTAAATTTTCCTAGCCCGTAGATGACCATCATGAGATAAGGCAAACTTTAACACAGTACTAGAATGTGTTTGCCTATGTTCTAGTCATTTTTCGGGGTGAGTTGACATATCTTATAATTATTATATTAGATTCATGTTAGCTTTTATATATCTGTTAGGAAAGTGAATTTATTTCGTAGGACTTCTCCTAGTAATTTATTCAGTGATAAGGTAGCGCTGTCTACGGCCTATTAAGTGGTGCTTAAACTGTTACGGTTTATCATGGGTTAAATGTTAAACTTACAATAACAGATATTAGGCGTAGAATCAGTCCACGAATGCTTACCATTGGGTTAAGAGTCAGCAAAAATTAACTGTCATTTCTGTAAGATAATGTCAGGTGTGGATTGTTCACTTTAAAACTGAATAGTGAGATGCAGGTAATAACTCTGGATTATAGGAGATAGGCACTTATTCCTTTTGATAGATATTTCTAGTGGCAAGGGAGGATCATTTTATGCTTACTTGTGTAGTTAGACACTAGTCTATAACTTTCACAGAAAGCAGCCACCAGCCATAGATATAATTATATCTTATGATCTAGCCACAACTGTATTATTATAGCAAGAACATTGCATTTTCTTTGTACCCATTTTGTGGAAATGCTAATATATTTCCCAAAGGGGACATACGATTTGTTTGTGTAATGTCAAATGCTGTAATGTGTTTATGTAAATTCATTTAATGTTGTAAGATGAATAAGCATATTCATTTAACTGTAACTACAGGTTAGGTTTCCTGTATGTTGAGATTGGGAGAAGAGGAGTAGATTGTTGCTGTCAGAACAGTTACTGACAGGTACCTGGGTGTGCAAAAGATATTAAGCCTATGCGGGCGCATGTTGATAATTGATATTTTTAAGGAACAGGAGACATGGTTAAAGACAGCCCTAAACTATCATAGCAATAACTACAATAAATCTAATCCCATAGTGGAGCGAAACTTTCTGTATAAAGTTAGTGTGATTTTAGCGTTGCTTGAAGTTAAAAGGTGTCTCTTTGGGTCTCAGTTTCAGGGAGACCGACTCGCGAGAGCAGATTCCAGTCAGGCGAAGAACGAAATATTCTCTTTGATCTAGAGGGTTCTGAATACCGCTAGCGTCACGAATCGTCAACCCCGTTCCTGAATCAAAACCCCTTTTTGTCAACGCCAAGTTAAGCTCACGCAGTGCAACGGAGCCAACGCTAAATCTGGAATCGCCAAACGCAGTAGTAGTTCTCTACTCGCCTATTGGATTACCAGCCAGAGCATTGCTGCTTCCAGAATATCAAACCCGCCCAGCATGCCTATAGCAGAATTCCATCTCACCCGCCTTTTTCGTGCCTAAACGGGGCACTCAGCAAACCACAGCCAAACCAGTTTAAACAGGATTTACAGCCAAGCGGAGCCTTGCGCCGGATAAGCGCGCCTGGGTCTCTTTGTCCTCAAGTGACTTCTTCTGGTGTATTTCCTGGATACTTAAAACCTCGCACGTCAGCAGGAGATAAACAGCGTCCCCCAGCCCAACTCGCGCCAGTAGGGGGGGGGGGGGGGGGGGTCACCAACGATAGCGCCTATACAGTGATGTTATTCAGGTTAATTCCATTACCGATGGAGGATATATACGAAAACACCACTTACTGGAGTTACTTCAGCTGGTCCCCGAAAACCGAAGGACTGTCACTCGATTATTTATCTCTTTGTGTTCTACAGGTTTTATGAATGGTGATCTGTGTGTGTGGTTGTTGGTGTATATGATTATTTGATGAATATTTGATTATTGATGTAATTTTATATTGTTGTGATGATATGCATTATTTTCATGCTTTTCTTCTTTAATAAATTTTACACATTTATTAATGCGCTGTTCACGACCTTTCCATCCATATTTGTATTTTTAGCTCTTTACTAGAATCTCTATGTATGATAAGAGAAAAGAGTTGAGAGCAGGAGATGCTTAGACAGACATAAGTGAGTTGAGGCTTGGAGAGAGAGATCACTTGAATAAATCTTCTTCCAGGTTGTCTCAAGTCCATCTCCTATTTACACCTTATCTAAAGTGTAATCTATAACTCTGTCAGTCCACTATCCCTTGTCGATTTCACTACAGTTGTCCAACTCGACAAATACTCTACACTCTAACTCAACCACGACAGTTACTCTGCATCCTAGGTATGTGAAGGTGTCTGTCTGTACCAGTTGCTGATTCCTTACTGATATGGGCTCAGGGTCGCTCACATTGGCGTCATGTCCTCTGACTTCTTTAGATTGATGGTCAAGCCTCCTGCTGGCTATACTTATTAAGTCCATCCGTTTTTTTCCTGGATGTGTTGATATGAATGTGCTAGTAGTGCAAAGGACAGAAGTACCTGGCACAAATATGTTGAACGCCTATGCTCCTTGATGAGCTAAAGGGTAGTGATGATTATGAAGTAAGTAGTTACATTTTAAATACATATCTGCTGTATATTGTTGTCCAACACATTATAATGAGGGCCTCACATAATTTTTCCCCTCATAGTCAGGTTACGCCACTGTATCTACAATTAAAATGTTAAAACTTTCTCCTACACAAATAAAAAATCTTTATAGATGTTTATTTTATATTTCTTGCTTTCTAATCCACAGGAATACTCATAGATCCGCGGAGCCGTGGCTTTCGTTCACCTGTTTATGTTGACTGTCGGAGAGGTGATAAAATAATCCAGATAAAAGATCCTTTTGATCCGTCTGAATATTTTGTCGATAAGTTTATTGCCATGGAATGGTATCGATATACTGACAATGGGTCGAAAGAAGTTCCGTTGCTTCTGTTTATGAAACATAAAAATGTTAAATATCTATCAAGACTTTCCACTTATGCGTTCTGGGGTTTACAGGTAAGAAATCTGTCAGTATCGAACTATGCTATTATATGCAAACGTTGCACCATTACTTACATCGGCCAAACGGGCACACGACTGGGCGACCGATTCTGCAGACACCTCTACGACATCTTTCAGTTTAAATCCACACCTGTGGCCATCCACTTCAATGGCCCTGACCACCACGGTGCCACTGACATCAAGGTGACAGCCATCAGATCCTGTTCCTCGGAAACCAACAGTCGGTATCGCCAGGAACAACGCCTCATCCATCTTATGGGTTGCCTTAAACCACGCGGCTTGAATACCCAACATTCTTTTGTCTGAGACGCCTGTCTCTATCTAGTCCCTATTGTATTATGACTGTCTACTTTGATGTGATCACCCATTTTTTTGTTATATATATATTTTTGGTTTTAATTTGTGTTATTTAAAAATTTTATTTATTTATTTATTTATTCTTTTAATTTTAATTTTTTTAAATTATTTATTTATTTATTTATTTATTTTTTTAAATTTTATTTATTTTTATTATTTTTTATTTATTTATTTAATTTTTTTTTTAAATTTTTTTAAAAAATTAATTTAAAAAAAAAATTATTTATTTTTTACATCGCTATTCCCTCACTTTATATATATATATATATATATATATATATATATATATATATATATATATATATATATATATATATATATATATATATATATATATATATATATATATATATATATATATATATATATATATATATATATATATATATATTGTTTTTTTCCTCACTCTTTTCCTGTCCTTGTTTTCATTATTTCTTATTTTTTGTTTTTAATGTACTATCGACTTATGCTTTTCGGTTTAGTGGCAGCCATCTTGCTTCTGTGACTGGACATGTGACTGGACATAAGGGAGTTGTTTTTCTCTTATTTTTATAGTTTCATGTTCTCTACTTAATTCTCATTTTCTTTCTTTCCCTCCTGTCTCTTGTTTGTTTGTCCCTGACGAAGGCCTTGTGGCCGCAACGTAGGTTTTTCTTGTCCTTTCTCCTTGTAAGACGTATTACTATTTGTTTTTTTCCCCATTCTACAGTATCGAACTATTGTTATTAATAATAATAATAATGAAATGTTAGAAGCTGTTACTACAGTTAATGTTATTAAATGCTGTCATAACCTGTAGTTAGACTAATTATGTCGGGGTGCGGCATAATAGACAAGTGTCGTAGATTTTATCAGATAGGTAATAGATGTTTATAGTCCTGTCTGAGCAGAGGTGATAGTGATGACAATGGGAAAGTAAGGGGTAAGAAATAGTTTTATCACGAGGTGATCGTGTAAGAGAAAGGACAGTCTCTGGATAGAATAATTTATCTAATCCAGCCTATCTGGGCGACGATATTTAAATCAGACGCACTTTCTCTTCTTGTACGAAATACAAGTTACGCTACACTCAAATGCACACAATTCTGTGACAAATACGCACGAACGGAAAAAACAAACTATGAAGAACATATAATGGATAGGGGGTTGTAGTAGTTGTTTTGTGGTGGATAACTACTACCTTGTGCTGACACGCGAATGTTGTTAAGTTATGTGGCGATCAGGCAACAGGAACATGAACTGGGCACGTCAACTAATGCCAGTGCCAAATGAAGCACACTGGAACTCTTGGGTTGGGACCCAAAGATGCAGCAATAGTGAATGCAGTCAGCAACCCATAGCTTGACTGCTTGCATCAGGATCAGCGAACCAGAGCTGGTCAAGACCGTACTCCACCTCCACGTGGTGGTCCTGGAAACAGTCTGCAGCAGTGCAGTCTGGCTGAGCGAGTACGGATCGCAATGGGAAGGCAAACCCGGTCCCTAAAAAATGCCGTGCTGAAGTCGAATGTGTCGACCGAAAGGTGCAGATATCACAGCTACGTTGTAAACAGACACAACGCAACCACCGTCCTTTTCAGGGCGAACGAGGAAGAAGGAAGAAGAAGAAGAACTCTTGGGTTAATTTACACACAGAGTTTATTTGACAGTAACGTTGGACGTACGATAAGACGTGCAGAGTATACATCCTTTGACATTGACGGTTTGCAGATTAAAAACATGGAGAAATGTCAATATATTATCACTGTTCAGATCGGATAGTCTCATGACAGTCATATTAATGAACATACGACAGGACATCGTAAATAAAGCATCAATGTTCATGGATGATCAAGCAATTTAGATCATGAGCTTGATCGACATATAATTTTATAACGGCTGACCTCTCAAGGGCAGACGTACATCTTATGGCCAAGAGGTATGCAAGACATCAAAATAAGTCCCATCTTTAAATGGCCTCGTAAACAATATATATAGGATATCCGACCATCATAATTGAGGCATCATAGTAAACAGTGCATTTTAAATCCTAAGTCCTGAATTTGACTGACCTCTCATCACCTTGCCGTAATCCATAGGACGGCGAAAATATACTTTATATTTAGTATTCACGTTAGTAATACAGTTCTTTCACGCGGCACGTACTTGACAAATAATAGGCTGGATCCACTAACTCCACTTTATCTTGAATCCATTTCAGTACATCCTAATTGAATGTTCTGACTAAATACATCATGACGAAAAAACGTCATATATTTACCTTCATTTTCTTCAATGGAAAAACTTACTGTGAAAATCCTCACGGCGATAGCTTCCACATGGAAGGCCGTATACAAAAGACGTCAACAGAAGTTTACCCCCAATATGGGGCTCGAACAAACAGACCAACGTCTGACTTCCATGCCAGCCATTACATCTCTCACTGAGGTCACTACGTCATCTAGTGTTTAGCAACAAAACGCAAAAATACCCACGCACAAATATGTGCGCTTCCGTGCGCGATTAATTTAAAATACAAATATATTCTTACCACATTTGTTGATGCGTACCCTCTTAACAGAAGTAAGACCCGTGTCTACTTTAATACTGTTAAGGAACCCAAAAAGGACGTAACAGGGGTTGACCGACACGATAACTAAAGGTTTAATAAAGTTTATTATCAATAGAAGATCACAACATTAAGCATATACATCACTAGATCATGGTTTACAGACAAAATTGGAAAAGAAGAAATTAATCAAATAGGTTCTCTCCCCCCCCCCCCTGGTAAAGAAAAAGAAAAGACGATCCCAACAGAGGTTAATTAACCCAAAAGATCAAAAGTTAACAATAAGTTATGAAATAGTCACTATGGGAAAAGAATAGGTTCCTAATGTAATCTATCCCGTGACTACTCAGATTAGTGAGTTAAAAAAAGAAATAAGAAACCACATAAGTATATGATGTTAACAAAAGACACAAGTTTCTTTCTTCGTTCATTCAATTCACACCCATTCAGTGGCCACTATCAGATTTTTTGCTCACCCCAATAGTTGTCGCAGGCATTCCAAGGAAATACACTAATAAGTAATAATACTATTTAGTGTCAAATTTAAGTTTTGCCAAATCCAGCCCCAGACTCGCCGTAGTTGCTGACTGCAGATTTCACGGGAGTCGCTAGAGTCGGTGATTTAATTTGTCCTGGATACAGTAAGTTATCTATACCTTCAGTTGGTTGGAGTAAGGTTCATGCGTGGTGATCGCCGACGTAGGATGAATAGAACATATATATTTATATAGTTCCTTTGTTGTTTATCCTCAAGTGGATGAGACGCTAGGTTAAGTTACAAAAATGTTGCTGACAATATATTTCACCACAGCTGGCTGATGAGATTGATATAAGTAAATCTGGTAAAAGTTCTGGTCCAGTTAATGTGATAATTTAATGGTTCTATTCTGGTTTCTCTCATGAAAATGAGGAAGATTGGACCATACAGGTCACACCAAGAAGCTCATCAATATTAAATATCTCTGGATGCTTATAATATTATAAGTTCGTGTGATCATAAGTTCATTGGCCATAAATAGCCGCTAGTACTCTGGTTGATCAGCCTAGAATTTTAGGAAAGAAAATATAAACCTTTAACCAAATTATCATTATCATATCTAACACATGATAAAATGGGACCTCTTCACCACTCCGTTATAAATTAGATTTAAAACACACGTGTCTAGCTTATCATATCGTTTTTAACGCGTGATATGAACGCTAGTCATTAAAAAAAAATTACATAAAATGGATAGAAGTAAATAATATATACCGTCAGTAGACAGTTATTTAATGTATGTACTAGTCAATTTAAAACACCTCTTACTGGGAAATAGCGGTAATTAAATTCAATTTTACGGCTGAAAAGGATTTAGCTATTAGTTATTTAATTAGCACATAAAATCTCAGTGAAGTATAATGAAAATTTTAAACACACTAAATCACTTAAAGGCTAGTATATAAATTACCGCAATCAGAAAAATGAAACACTCCACGAAAATCTAATAATTTTCACTCTGTACGAGAAATCTAAGATATCTAGCTAGTAAATTTCAGATAGATTTCTGAACAACTGATCATGGCTATCGGAGAGACATGGTATGTATCAGTAAATTCCGCTCTATCGCTCTTTAATGCGAAAGTCACACCTACTGCCAGACCCGAGCCCATTTGCTGTTCGATTCTTGAATTAAAGGTAATTTTACCACCTCTGCCGCCGACAACCTCTCTGGCTTAACTTTCATCATCTCCGCCTTGCCAAATATCAGCTACGCAATTAATTCCCCTGAAAGTTTTACAATCCAATTTCCCTCTCAGACTTAACGTCGCCCCTGATCAAAGAATCTATTACGCCATGCTCCGCTCTCTCTCTCTCTCTCTCTCTCTCTCTCTCTCTCTCTATGTGTTCCACCGTGCTTAATTGCCAAACGGCTCACGTGTTAATTGCACTAGTGAATCCTTCGTTCCTGTAGCAAAAAATAAACTAGATGGGGAGGGGCAAAAGTGGATGATCACTGCTGCACTATTTCCATCTGTGACATTTCTTCCGGGATTGAAGACATGAAACCCTTTATGTCTCCTCTATGAAAATAGCGCTGCTGTTATCCGTACCTTGCGAGTGATTGCTATCTTCACTTTCCCTTTCTTCCTCACTGCTCCAGTTTCTACTCATAAAGTCTGCTCTCACGTTTTGTTTTCCTGGTATGTATTCTACTTTGAAAGCATATACACTTAGGAGCAGCGCCCACCGCATAATCATCGCGTTGAATTCCTTATTCGCTCCCAGAAAAGCCAGTGGGTCATGGTCCGTCTGCACTGTAAATGAAACGCCGTAAAGGTATTCGTGATGTTTCCTGATACCACTCATGAGTACTAGACATTTTCTCTCCACTGTGGAATAGTTCTGTTCTGCTGTGTTCAATTTTCGGCTGCCATAAGCGACTGGGAATAACAGGTTCGGATCATTGTCATCTGCTTGTAGCAGAGTTGACCCGATGCCTTGACCCGACGCGTCGACCCGCAGTATAAAAGGTTTCTTAAGGTCAGCTAGCCGTAATATTGGGTATTCGGACAGCTGTCGTTTGAGAGTGCTGTAAGCGTGTTCGCACTTAGCATCCCAAATAACTGTTTTTTGTCGCCCCTTTTTGTTAAGGTCAGTAAGGGGTGCCATTAGCCCATTGAAATTGTTAATAAATTTCTGTTAGTATGCACACAGTGATAGAAATGAACGTGTGTCTTTCTTCGTTCGGGGCCTCTTTGCTGCAACTATTTTCTCAATGTTCTTGGCAACTGGCCACATGCAGCCTTGAGAAATGGTATGCCACAGGAAGTCAAGCTTTTTCCGTTACAGTGTTAAGTAAACGGTAATCTATGCACAGCCGAACTTCCTTATTGGGCTTCTGTAACAACACTACATTGGAACTATAAGGAGAGATAGACTCACTGATAATTCCTGCTTGACGTAGTTTGTCTATTTCTCCGCGTAACGTATCAGCTTTAGCATACGGGATGGGGTATACTCTGGTCCGAACAGGTGTCTCGTTTTTCAGTTTCATATCGAACTCTACGAGATGTGTTCGACCAGGTACATCCGTCAAAACTGCTGTGTACTGTTTCAGTAGCGCCCTCGTTTCTGTCTGTTGTGCTTCAGAGAGATTGTCACCAAATTTCACATCTTGTAAAGATTCCGTTTGTTGCAATGGATATTCCATGCAACTTTCGTCATCTTCCTCATCTTCTGTTGCTATGGCGACCGCCAGGAGATGTTCGGAGGACGGCACCTGTCTTTCCAAGTATTTCTTTAGCAGATTTACATGGCAGACCTTCTCCTTTCCTTTAATAGAGATCTTGTAGTTCGTTCTTGAGATCTTTTTCAGGACGGTAAACAATGTTTTGCTTCCGGTGAAGTAGCAACAAAACCTTCTTCCCTGGTTGGAGTTCTCTCTCTTTAGCCGCTTTATTGTACCGTTTAGCGTGCTTTGCGCGTGCTTTCTTAAGGTTGGTTGTTGCTAGATCCCATCCTAGTTGTAACCTTTCCTTAATTTCCAATACATACTTGCTGGCTGAGACGACTGTCTCGTCGGCCTTCTGGTCTGTCAATGACCGAAGTAAGGCTTCTAGAGACCCCCTTAATAGGTCTGCCGAATAAAAGTGTTGCTGGTGGTAAACCTGTAGAGGCCTTCGGAACTTCCCTGTATGCGAATAAGGCTGCAGGAATGAAAAGCTCCCAATCTTCAGGTTTCTCTTGTCCCAACTTACGTAACATCATGGATTGTTAAACAATCACGCGTACTAGCGGCCTTGAACAAAATACCATATATCTGACAAAGATTATTATCAGAACAAATTGCACGTAACTCTATGATGCCGTGGAAAGAAAAAACAGTCATATATGTGTGTGGTCAAACATCCGGTAACTAAGATCGTTGTCTAGGGGATAATTAATTTTTATACCCTAACTTCACAAGACAAACACACGCACTCAATCTATATAAAAATTCAGATTCAATATCAGACTTCAGACTTATCTAGACTCAGACTTAGAGTTCAGTTCCCACGACGAGCGACCATTATGTCGTAGATTTTATCAGATAGGTAATAGATGTTTATAGTCCTGTCTGAACAGAGGTGATAGTGATGATAATGGGAAAGTAAGGGGTAAGAAATAGTTTTATCACGAGGTGATCGTGTAAGAGAAAGGACAGTCTCTGGATAGAATAATTTATCTAATCCAGCCTATCTGGACGACGATATTTAAATTAGACGCACTTTCTCTTCTTGTACGAAATACAAGTTACGCTACAGTCCGGTGTTTCTCAACGGGGGTGGTACCTCCCCCAGGGGGGCATTTTCAAAATGTCTGGGGGCGTTCTGATGGGTCGCAATGATTGGGGGTCACTGCTTCCATTCAGGGGGGGGGGGGGGGCGTTGTGTACATTTTTACTAGAATCGATATTGTTACAGCCACATTACTGGCTTCCATAAAATGTTAAAGGTGTATTTTGGTGTATGTTCAATTGCTGGTCAACATATATGTTAGAACGGAGGTTCTTGTCTGATCCATTGTAGATGTATAGACTCACACTGGATATTGTGTGGTATCAATGGATTGTACGAAGATAATGTCAATGAATGACCGTCCTGTTGTAGGGTGTTACAAGTTATTCTTCGTAGTAATGTAGGCCACTATAAATGACACAGGTCTTGCTCAGGTATCGAAGGTGTAAGTGCTGCGTAGGTGAGTGAGTGTCAGGTGGACCTGGAGACAATGTTTTGACTGCTATAGGTCACCAAGCATAGAGGTGCTGACAGGGTGTCACACAAACTCACTCTCAAGTGTGTATTCGCTTGATATCTATAGATTTCTTCAAGAAGGGTGGTTGGTGTGATATGTAGATGAGTAAACATCAATAGATGGGTGCGAATGCGTGTATAGGTTCTGACAGGTCACAGTCCATCCACACAACCACATGTAGAAGTCAGTAATTGTGGACAATAGCTGACGTTTCATGGATTTATTGACGATACAAGACAAGGGACGTTCATCATAAATAGATAGTCAGTTTACAATACTTGACGACGTTACAGCATAGAAATGGCGAATAATATAACTGGCATCAATACATCATAGACGACTGTAGATATATTAAGGTGTTGAAAACGATCATCCTTTTCTAGCTACAGCCAAAATATATAGATGCAGGTGATCAAACCAACTCACCCTTTCTGACCCCCAGCAAGACAAGCATATCTTCTGGAGTACGTCAGGTAATGTCCTCTAAGTTCCTTTGGTAGCAAAGGTGTCACACCTGGTCCGACGTGGTACCGCCAGAGCAGCAGAATTCGACGAACAGATAACCCTTCGGGCATGCATCAACCCGATGCATAAAGAGACATGGTGATTCGTGAGCTGAACTTCTCATGACAGTAGACTCTTTCCCGCCCAGCGGAAAGTTAGCAAGCAGGAAACAAAATGTCAATCATAAAAGCTGGCGACAAATAGCAATGATATCAAGAGCAATTACCTTTCTTCAGAAATAAACACCACAACTCACACGCCTCCAGGCGTTTAGAATCACATGGGGAAAACCATTTGTAGATAACTAACTACACAAAGAGGACTTTCATTTCCCCATCAAAACTGATCACAGACGCCAAAACGCGACTGGATCCGAGAAACCACTGCTTGACTCCGTGAACGGAAGTCTTTCTCAACCAACTCTAAACTCGACACATGCGCAGTTAGCGCTTGACCTCCGAGTTAAACTTAAACAGGACGATGTTTAACACATACCAAGCACAAAAGACTGACCAATTAGAGCCTTATATGGATAGGGAATAAACATCGATTCTGGTTGCAAACATTCCAAGAAAAGCTGACCTATTCGAGCCATATATGAATAACAACCAGACATAGATCTAATAATAGATCGCCAGGTTAAGAAACACAAGAGGGTAACAACCATTGTAAAAATGCAACCTCAGAGAACCATGAGTTATGCCTCTTTGGCTACAAAATTAAAGTGTACAAACAAGACAGGTAAATTATATATTGATTCAGAAAAATCTGTGCGCAACAATATGAAACAATTACAAAAGATATTCCCCTTCGCATAGCTTGTAACACGATAGTTTTTATTTGTCTTGCGTTCCATAGATTGTTTCAAGGATTCCAAACACAAAATTTTAGTACCTGGGATGTTACCATTGTCAGGAGACAGACGGCGGAGATTTATGTCCCTTCAACACTCGAAACATTCATTAGCCTCTCGACACCCCCAAGCTAACCTTCTCTTCCACTCTCGACACATGTTTTCTTCTGGAAACATATTTTTGTTGGAAAAAAAATTCCTTTTTCCAATGTCATCGCATGTGCGACAGACGGAGCACCAGTTATGGTTGGTCGTCATCGTGGGTTTCAGGCCTACATAAAAAATGTGGCCCCAGGTGTTTTAACAATTCATTGTGTTATTCATCGACAACATTTAGTCGCCAAGCATCTTAGTGACAGACTCCACAAATCATTGAACTGTGTTATCAGTGTTATTAACAAAATTAAGGCGCATTCGTTGAACGATAGATTATTTCGTAAACTTTGTTGTGATAATGGTGAAGAGTTTGAACGTTTTCTCCTACACACGGAAGTACGATGGCTGTCCAAAGGTAACTGTTTAAAAAGATTATTGGCATTATTTGAGACTGTTGTAGAGTTTTTGGATTCAATCAAAGAAGAATTTAGCATCGAAAGAGAAGTATTGCGAATCGATGTGGGCTATATTTTAGATATATTTGAAAAGTTAAATGTGGTTCTTCTTAAGCTACAAGGAAATGAGATCAGTCTGATTAAAGTGAAAGGGGTTCATCAACAAATTGACATTATATAAAAATAATCTTAGTCGCCGAGAACTTTCTCATTTTCCATATTTACTACAGTTAGGTGGGGACAGGCTTAAAGATTCCGATTTATAGGTTTATTGCAGTCATTTGGACGCTATTAAAAATTATACGTATGAGCGTAAGGATTAAGGACTTGCAAGAACTAATAATACCGGATTGGGTGATTAATCCTTTTGAATCAGACGTGGAACAAGTTAGTCAACACTTACAAGAAGAATTAATTGAGCTACAAAATGACTTCGAGGCAAAAGCACGATTCAGTCACACACATTACAAAAAATTTTGGATCCAGTAGAGGCTTGCGTATCCCGTTCTTTGGCGTGAAACTAAATTGCTAATTACAGCATTCCCAACGTCGTATTTAGTGGAGACGGGGTTCAGTGCAGTAGTGTTGCTACTACAAAAGCAACGAAACCGACAGCAGATTTGTAACAGAGGATATTTGAGACTTCTTTTAACAAACTTGGAATCAAATATTACAAAACTGGCTGAGTCACACCAAGCGCAAGGATCTCATTAAGCTTCACTAGTAAGTGAATTTTTATTTAATTATATCATTATTATCAACTAATAATTTTTCAACATTTTTCATGTTTAAAGTGGTTACATAAGGAGAGGCTTAAATATTCAGATTTAAAGATATATATGCAGTCATTTTGGCGATATTAAAATGATATGTTTATGTTAGTTATAGAGTTGTAAGAACTAATTTTATATCATTTGCTCCGCCAATTTGTAATTCAAGGATAATGAACCTGTGGTGTATATAATTCCGTACTTAAACACATATTTAATATAACTATGCTTTTATACAGTTGGGCGACCGCAGCTGAGGTTCAAAGATGTGTGCAAGAGAGATATGAGGGCACTGGCCATAAATCCTGCAACGTGGGAGGATGAAACTGCCGATCGCGCCAAGTGGCGATGATTTTTACGGCGCCACCTCAGACTGGGCGAAAAGAAGCTCACACAACAAGCCGAAGAGAGGAGAAAACGTCAGGAAAAAAAGCAGCTGAGAGCTGTCACCTCAGGGGTGCATCCCCATAGTCAGTCATGACTGAAGGGGCTATTATTTTTATTATGCTTTTATAAATGTGTGCTTTCTCTTTTTCTTTATATTATAAGAAAAGATAACTCATTAACTGCATTGCTTTTTTAAAAGTATGGTGGAATATATATATGTGTGTTTGTGTGTGTGTTTGTGTATACACGATAAAGAGCAAGGGGATGTTAAAGGGTGGGGGGGGGGGGGCTTTTTAAAATGTAAGTTGTCAAAAAGGGGCGTTGCTACTATCTGGGTTGAGAAACACTGGTCTACACTCAAATGCACACAATTCTGTGACAAATACGCACGAACGGGAAAACAAACTATGAATAACATATAATGGATAGGGGGTTGACCGACACGATAACTAAAGGTTTAATAAAGTTTATTATCAATAGAAGATCACAACAATAAGCATATACATCACTAGATCATGGTTTACAGACAAAATTGCAAAAGAAGAAATTAATCAAATAGGTTCTCCCCTCTTTGGTAAAGAAAAAGAAAAGGCGATCCCAACAGAGGTTAATTAACCCAACAGATCAAAAGTTAACAATAAGTTATGAAATAGTCAGTATGGGAAAAGAATAGGTTCCAAATGTAATCTATCCCGTCACTACTCAGATTCTTCTTCTTCTTTGATCCTTAGCCGCGACCGTCAAAGCAGTCAGTGGCCATCATGTCTAGTGGCGTCTTGTAGGGCAACAAGAAATTGATTCCACTTTGCTCGGTCAGTGGCCATCCTTCGTACAGTGCCCCAACTCTGGTTCATTCTTTGCATCTCAGCCTTCACAGTCCTCCGCCAGGTTGTTTTTGGTCGGCCTCTCTTTCGTTTTCCTTCAGGGGTCCAAAGCATAGCTGTTCTTGTAATGGCATCGGGGTCTCTTCTGAGGACATGACCAACCCAACTCCAGCATCTGCCAGCTATGATGGTGTGCATGTCCTCTTGCTTGCTTCGAGTAAGCAGATCTTGGTTGGTGATGGTATTCGGCCAAAAGATTCGGTGAATTTTTCTTAGGCATGTTGTGTGAAAAGAGGACAATTTCGACATTTCCTTCTCTGTAGTTCTCCAGCATTCCGCACCATAGAGAAGCACAGAAAGCACACTACTCTGATATAATCTTAATTTTGTGCTTCTGCTGTATTGAGAGGACTTCCAGATGTTGTTTAGGCTAAAAAAGGCTTTCTTGCCTTATTCATTTTGATGTTGATGTCTTTGCCTGCCCCGCCGTCTGGCATTACTATGCATCCTAGGTATGTGAAGGTGTCTGTCTGTACCAGTTGCTGATTCCTTACTGATATGGGCTCAGGGTTGCTCACATTGACCGTCATGACCTCTGACTTCTTTAAATTGATGTTCAAGCCCACCTGCTGGCTAAACTTATTAAGTCTATCCGTTTTTTCCTGGATGTGTTGATGTGAATGTGCTAGTAGTGCAATGTCATCTGCATATTCCAGATCTTCCAATGTAGAAAATGTAGTCCATCTTATTCCTCTTGGATTGCCCTCTGTTGTCTGGCGCATCACCCAGTCTATGACTGTTAAAAATGGAGTGGTTGATAAGGGGCATCCCTGTCGTACTCCTGTCTTCACCTCAAAGGTTAGGTTGCTCTGCCCAACACTACACGTAAAGTTGGCATAGAGGCTTTTTTATGATTGACACTATGCAGCTTGGAATTCCATAAGCCCTCAGTATTTTTCATAAACTGTCCCTATGTATGCTGTCAAAAGCCTTTTCAAAATCAACGAAATTAATGTACAGCTGTCTTTGCCATTCTGAGCACTGTTCTATAATGTTCCTGAGAGTGAATATATGTTCTACACATCTTCTGTTCTGTCTAAATCCTGCTTGTTCCTTCCTCAGCTTGTGGTCTACTGCTTTTGAAATTCTCTGTATAATTATCCTGCCTAGCATTTTGCTGGGAACTGAGAGAAGAGTGATTCCTCTCCAATTATTGCAGTCTGCAAGATCTCCCTTCTTGGGCAATTTGACAATTATTCCTCTGTTCCACTCTGATGGTGTTGTCCCCATCTTCCAGACTTGTGCAAATAGTGGTTCTAATAGTTCTGCTGCTAGCTCAGGGTCTGTCTTAAATAGCTCTGCATTTAAGTTATCATGGCCAGGAGCTTTTCCATTCTTTAACTCTTTGATTGCTGTGATGATTTCTTCTTTTCGTGGAATGTCTGTATTTACATCTATATCATTTTCAGCCTCAGGAACATTCAATTGTGTCTCTGGTGGTTTCTTGTTCAGAGTTTCTCTGAAGTGCTTTGCCCATCTTGTTTCCTGTCCCTCTGCAGTCGTGATGAGATTACCTTGCTTATCTCTTACCAATGTAATATTGTTTGCACCTCGTTTTCCGCTGATGAATTTAGTTATTTTGTATACTGTGCTTTGTTCATTTCTCAGTGCTGCCTCTTCTGCCTGTCTTGCAAGATCGTCTAGGAGATTCCTTTTGTTGGCTCGGGTTTGGCGTTTAACTTCCTTGTCCAGTTGACTGTACTGTTCGCTATATAGTTGCTTTAACCTGGGGGACTTCGCTTCTGTTTTCTTTCTTTTAATTTCCTTTCTCAGTGTTATGGTGTTGAATGTTTCTGGTGTTATCCAGTCTTGCTTCTTCCTTTCCTGGAATCCCAAGCATGATTTGCTGCTTTCCTTATATATTGTTGAAATGGTGTTGAATTTCTGGTCTATATCATCAGTCAATGTCTATTCCTGACTTTTGGCAAATTGATATCGTTTCTTTATGTCAGCCGCAAACGCTTTTCTGGTAAGGGGGTCCTTCAATTTGCTGATGTCAAACCTTTTCTGTGTAGTTACAGTTGGTCTGTCGTAGATTTTTGATAGGAGAATTAAGACTTGGGTTGGTCCCTTCTGAATAGATTTGAATAAGTGATGGTCACAGTGAGAGATAGTAATAGAAATAGATTTCCACGAGTGAGATGGTAGAATGTGATAGAGGCTGTCTCTGAAATCGAGAAATCTTCTCTCTTTCACCTATCTTCTACGACAGATTTAGAGGAGTCAGACAGTCTAAACACATATATATTAATATATATCTCTATCCACTCACGTGCACACACATACAAGTGACGACAGTTAGACACACCGACGTGGGAAAACTTTAACAATGATTATATAGATATTTTGGAACGAGCTGACCGACGCACTTGAATAAGTTTATGAGTAGTTTATTTATCATAACAAACTTCTCTCACAACATATAAAATTACACCCAAAGCATATACAAAAAATCATTTTAAAAAAATCAAGGAATGTTACAAGAATGATAGACCCGTTAGTATGATCCTTCCCCTCGATGTTTAGCCCACAGTCCCGATAGAAGGAAAGATGATAGCCCCAAAGAGTCACAGATACATATGATTGAGTCTAAGATTTTTCCCCTTTAAGGTATGAACAGACTTGATACTCTGATCTATTTTAAGGGAAAATATTCTTAGCACAAAAAAACCCCTTGCATAAAGAAATCCGCCCAATGGGCTGATCACCCGTTGGCTTGTCACACCGATTACGGAAACAACGGCAGATGGATCTATTTGTTGTTGCCCTAAAGACGCCGCTTGGCGTGATGGGAAACTACAACAGAGAAAATCAATCTGCTGTTGCCCTTAAGACGCCACAAGGCGTGATGGCCTCTGACTGCTTGGTCGGTCTTTGACTAAGGACGGAAGAAGAAGAAGAATAAAGAAATCCAGACAGAAAAATGGGTGCCAAAAATACAACAGTAAAGAAACACTCAGACCTGCGTTCACTCTATTCATTCAGCCGTGGCCACGTGCGCTCTTGCATACTTACAGCTTTGATGACAGCATCGGGAAACATAATTTTAGGACATTCACATACAGTATCGTCGAAGGCAGTCTTGACCAAGAAATTCCCAGTTCCAAAAAGACGGGTTGAATTCTCAGCTTCAGGGAACGATTCCTTGGGTGTTCTTACGTTTCGGATGTCTGTTTAAGTCACATTAAAATTGTCCCGGCACGAACACTAACAACGAGCACAGTGTCAGATGATTAGGTTTCTAGAAATGAAGAACGTCAGGTCGGTGTCTTCTCTCAGTATAGGAATTTTAGTTGGTCACACCACTACTTGTCAACAGTGTCGGAAAAGTTATTGATTTTAATATCTTACTTGCCACAAAGGCTAAAAATGTACTAGAGAGTTTGTGCAGAAATAATATCTGGCGCAAAGGCACAGTATAAGCATTTAGTCTTTAATAAAACCGTTAGTGAGAGTTGTACTCTGTCTATTTATGGAGACACACGCACTGTCAGACAGGTGTTAACTTGTAAACCCACGTGGTTAAAGATAAAAATGTTTCTTCTCTCAATTTGTACTCAACGCTGGCAAAGTTGGGTTACCCCAGTATTCACTGAATGTAAGAAAAACAACATCATATAAAATATTATTACATACTATTCCTCGGATATAACTTACATTTTAAACTGCAAGCGTAGCGCTTGACTTATCGTTTAAATTCCCGTGAAGTAGTTATATTCATAAAATCAATCATCATGAATTAGAAATACCTAAGTATTTCGTCAATACTCAGTGATGAATCTATGCAGTTATAAGTTAGTTTTAAAATATTCTCGACTGAGTATTTAGCAGTTAAATTGAATTCATTATAGCTACATGAGTTTAAGCTAGAACTTATAATTATTCTGCTTTCCACTGAAACACCTCACTAGAGAATATAACAGACTTATAAATTATTCACTCTGCACAAAAGAACTCGGGAAATAAAATAAGCGATTTAACACTTAATCACTCACAAAATACTAGATATTATATACAATATTTACCTCCACACAGAACTACAGACTAAACCATGAACTAGAATACTGCAATCAAATGGTAGTCTAGAACTCGGCAAAATGTGGCCAAGAAACTCAAACTTCGCCAAAACACAGATATTTGATCTAGCACAGCGATCTGTCTACTGCAAAATTTAGGAGTAAGAATGAAAATCTAGTTTCAAACTCTGGTTATTATCTTAAACCAGAGAAAGGATACACGCTATTCCGAGACCCCGAAATCTCCCCCTATCTTAACACTTACGTCTGCTTAGACGCATGCCGTAACTGCCAACAGTGCGTCTTTGACACCTACGTAACAAACTTAACCGTAGAGCGTGAGTGTCATGGAAAAACCCAGACTATATGTCTCATTCCAGAGCGCTGTGTGAGTGTCAGATCACACTTCACGCCGAGAGACTAGCCTGAAGAAACGCTGTGACCGGTGAAAATGTAGACAACTGTCTGCATCTCTGACTGGCGAAAGCGAATTTAACACCATATTCGTCTACTGCAGCTACTGACATCTGATGCAATAGAATGCATTTTAACGCTCTCTCGTCTCGTGCAGAGATTGACCCGTTATGTCATAAATGCGTTTACCAGTATGAGAAAGAAAAACGGTAAAGTGAGAATGGGAAAGAAAATATTTTTCGCAAACGAACGAATGCGAAAAATACAGGAAAAGGATAAAAGAGCGATAATAAAGTAAAGGACATGGGTAGAAAAAAAGAAGAGAATAGAGAAAATTTATTGATCATAATCTCTCTGTGACAGAACGTCCCACCCTTTAAGCTATGGAAGCACTCCATGTCTACGTTATGGAAATAAATTTCCTATATCCGTAGCTTCAGGGTGTCTGTCCTCTTCCCTCTCCTCCCCCCCCCCCCCCCCCCTCCGTCTCTCTCCAATTCCTACTCAAGTCTACTCCCAAAGCTTCCTTTCTCTGGAATGTCTCCCATGCGCGCTTGAAAGAGCGTCGCCGCTTTTGACATTTTTGAAAGATTCCGTGTGATTGCAGTGGAATTTCCCTGCCACTAACGTCATCTTCGTCAATTTTGGCGATCGTCAGGAGATGTTCGGAGGTCGGCACTGGTCTTTCCAAGTATTTCTTTAACAGATTTAGATGGAAAACCTTCTCCTTTCCTTGAATAGAGATCTGGTAGTTAGCCTTAGAAATCTTTTTCAGGACGGTAAACGGCCCTTGCCATCCGATCTTCAGTTGGTTGCTCCCGGTGGGGAGTAACACCAAAACTTTCTCTCCTGCTTGTAGTTCTCTCTCTTTCGCGACTTTTCTGTATCAGTTAGCGTGCTTTTTGCGTGCTCGCTTAAAGTTAGTCGTTGCTAAGTCCCATCCTAGTTTCAACCTTCCTTTTAAATCCGACACATATTTACTTGCTGAGACAACTGTCTCATCAGCCTTCTAGTCTGTCAGCGACTAAAGTAAGGCTTCAAGCGGCCCCTTGATAGGTCTGCCGAATAAAAGCGTAGCTGGCGGAAATCCTGTGGAAGTATGAGGAGATTCTCTGTAGCCAAATAAAGCTGCCGGAATGCAACAATCCCAATCTTCAGGTTTCCCTTGTGCCAGTTTAATTAACATCATGTTGAGGTTTCCGTTAACACGTTCTACTAACCCACTTCTAGCCAGAGTGTAAGGCTTAGTGTAGATGTGCTGGTCCCTCAAGATCTTAACGATCTCGTCCATCAACAGGCTTTGGTATGGCGATCCGTTATCCGTCAACACTTGCTTAGGGAATCTCAACCGAGTGAAAATCTGCATGAGGGCTTCTGTGATATGCTTGGCATCTGCGCATATCAGCGGTACAGCTTCTGCCCATAAAGTGCATGTGTCGACTAAGGTGAGGATGAACCTGTTCCTTCTTTTAGTCCTTTCTAAGGGTCCTAAAATGTCGATCACTACCCGTTCGAATGGTGTTCCCACTATTGGCATTTCACCCAAAGAGACTGGAGGTGTCCGTTGCTTGGGTGGTACACGTTGGCACTGGGCACAGGATTTGACATACCTGATAATATCAGTATTTACTCCTGGCCACCAATAATGAGTGGTTATCCGTTGGTTTGTGGCGTTCTGTCCCATATGTCCGCTGAAGGGAAGAGAGTGCCCCATTTCTAGTATTTGGCTTCTGTACTGTTTCGGTACTAGGAGCTGATTGTAACCTTGGTCAGGCTTGCCCGTTCTGCGATAAAGTACGCCATCCTTAGAAAAAATGTCCCCGTGCTGTCTGGGTTCCTTAGCCATGGGCAGTTTCCTAAAGCAGGGTGCCAAAGTAGGGTCCTTTTGTTGCGCTTCTTTAAGTTTCATAGGTAACAAATTAGGCGCAGGCTCCCGTTCCTTCTTGGTTTGCCCTCTTGTAGTTACTGCTGCCACAATCGGCTCTTCCGGTTTCCCAATAAACACGTATCTACCGCCAAGTATGACTGGGTAAATGGGGTCATCCATAACAGCCGCTTTGATCTCGCCTCTGACAAAATCAGATGCGATGGGAAGCGCTGCAGGTGCCTCACTCTTAGAAACTCCACAAAATTGGACGGTCTCTCCTGTCTCTTGACCGGGTTTAACCAGGTTTCCGGCGACAATGCAATCATAAGAAAGCCCCGTGTCAAATAAACAAATAGTTTGAGAACCGTTCAATGTAACAGTACCTCGCGTTGAGGGTGTATCCCCAACAGGTTGGGAATCACTGTCAATAATTCCGCCTTGCGAGACCTGTTAGCAAGCATCCTATGCGTTTCGGCTCAGTGTGCTCGCTCTGATCATTAGTCCCGTACTCAGGGGTTCTCCCTTTGCCACCTTGTCCTTTCTGGCTGCGCTGCCATGTAGGGCGGTCGGGTTGATCAGACTGTTTACTGTGGTTGGGGTACTTGTTTTTGTAGAACTTGGATTTTTCAGGAGGGGGGTTTTGAGATCCAGTTTCTCTGTGGTTATTCTGATTAGAAGCATGAGCAGCATGAGAAGATTGATCTAGGTTATTCTTACGAAAATGCTCTTCTGTCGGTTTACGTTTTGTGGCCGGCAGTTCAGCCAGCGCATTGTGATATCGCTCAGACTTTTCTAAGATGTCTTCAAGCTTTTCTGCACCCTGCTCAGCTAGAAATCTCCGGGTATCAGCAGACAAAGTGTTCTTTATTTGTTCTGTAATAACAAATTCCTCCAAACCTTCATAGGTAGAAGGGAGCTGTGAAAGCTCAAGGCACTTTGTCAAATATCTCTTCAAACGAGACGAGAACTGCTGAAAAGTTTCAGAGCTCTCCTTCCTGCTGTTGCGAAACAGTTGCATAAACTTTCGCGCATTCATTTCGAAGCGCTCAAGTAAAGCTTTCTTCAACAAGTCGTAATTGTCTTGTTGGCCACTTTCCAGCTTAGAATAAACATCATAAGCAGAACTTTTTAAAGCCTAGGAAAGCTTCATATTATAACGCGACCTCTCTAAACCGTACAGAGTTGCAATTTTCTCAAATTTTTCAAGATACGTGTCAATCTTCTCATTCGGACAAGGGAAAGATTCCAAAGCAAAATACATAGCGTTGAGTTGAAGAGGTTAAGTGTTAGAAGGATCAGTTAAGGAAGAATGAGGAGAAGACTCTCCATTGCTGGAGGTAGAGGCAGCACCACGACTCTGAAGTTCTAGAGCTTTAAGCGCCAGCTCATGCTGTCGTCGTTGCTCATTTTCTCTTTCCTCATGCTGTCTCTCCTCCCTCTCCTTCTCATGCTGTCTCTCCTTCTCTCTTTCCTCATGCTGTCTCTCCTTCTCTCTTTCGTTTGCCCTACGGATTTCCATTTCTTCCTCAATCTTCTTCTGCTGTAATAGACGGTCTTCCACTTCTTTCCTCCTAGCTTCTTCTTTTTCCTCTTTAGCTTCAGCTGCTTTTCTCTCCGCGTCATATCTGTCAAGTTCGTCCCTGACAAAAGCTTTCGCTTCCTCGCCTTCCAAACCTTCTTCTCTTGCCTCGTCCCTGAGGATCTGTCTAAGCTTCGCCCTCTCTGCCATAGTAAATAGGTGACTGAGACTAGACGAGAAAAAGATAAGAAAAAGGATACACTGGTTCTTACCACTTACGAGATCATACCAAACAAAAGATGATATACTTTAACCTGGGATACCTCCTCCTATACTATAGTAACTAACTATCGTTGCTATTAGTCGGCAGTAAAGCACCTAATGCAGACGACTACGCCAAATAAATGGTAGTTAAGAATACTCACTGAAAAATATGTTGCTACAGTGGGAGCAAAATAATTATTGCAAAAATTTAAAGAGAAGAAAAAAATCCCTTAATTTTTAATCCACTATCAAGTTCACCCCTGAAGACAGTTACTGTAAGGGAGGCAATTTGCAGGACGTAATTGTCTGAACGCACTTTTTAGCTTAGCTCAAACACCTACTTCTTCAGAACCCTGTGAATGTTATACACTCACAAACTTTACCAGCGTTTAATATTACAAAATCAGTAATTAACATATATTCCGACAAAGTCAACCTGTAATTCAAATGTATATTACTCAAAATGTTGTGGAAAACACTTATCAATTTTGTGGTCAGCACGCCCATAAACAGATCGTTAGTCTAGGGGATAAATCTTTTTAAAAGATATAACAACTCACAAGACGTCACACTCTTACTCTATATCAGAATAAAGAAAATTACAGACGAGCTGATATTTGCCGTCTCGTCTTCCTATTCTAAATTCAAAATCCCGTTAGACGAGTCCACATTTGTCATACTCGTCTTCCTATTTTAAGTTCAAAAATCCTTCGGACGAGACCACATTTGTCGTAGATTTTTGAAAGGAGAATTAAAGTGATGGTCACAGTTTTCTTTCTTCTTTGATCCTTAGCCGCCGACCGTCAAAGCAGTCAGTGGTCATCATGCCTAGTGGCGTCTTGTAGGGCAACAACAAATTGATTCCACTTTGCTCGGTCGGTGGCCATCCTTCGTACAGTGCCCCAACTCTGGTTCATTCTTTGCATCTCAGCCTCCACAGTCCTCCGCCAGGTTGTTTTTGGTCGGCCTCTCTTTCGTTTTCCTTCAGGGGTCCAAAGCATAGCTGTTCTTGTGATGGCATCGGGGTGATGGTCACAGTGAGAGATAGTAATAGAAATAGATTTCCACGAGTGAGATGGTAGAATGGGATAGAGGCTGTCTCTGAAATCGAGAAATCTTCTCTCTTTCACCTATCTTCTACGACAAATTTAGAGGAGTCAGACAGTCTAAACACATATACATTAATATATATATATATATCTCTATCCACTCACGTGCACACACATACAAGTGACGACAGTTAGACACACCGACGTGGGAAAACTATAACAGTGATTATACAGATATTTTGGAACGAGCTGACCGACGCACTTGAATAAGTTTATGAGTAGTTTATTTATCATAACAAACTTCTCTCACAACATACAAAATTACATCCAAAGCATATACAAAAAAATCATTTTTAAAAAATCAAGGAATGTTACAAGAATGATAGACCCGTTAGTATGATCCTTCCCCTCGATGTTTAGCCCACAGTCCCGATAGAAGGAAAGATGGTAGCCCCAAAGAGTCACAGATACATATGATTGAGTCTAAGATTTTTCCCCTTTAAGGTATGAACAGACTTGATACTCTGATCTATTTTAAGGGAAAATATTCTTAGCACAAAAACCCCCTTGCATAAAGAAATCCAGACAGAAAAATGGGTGCCAAAAATACAACAGTAAAGAAACACTCAGACCTGCGTTCACTCTATTCATTCAGCCGTGGCCACGTGTGCTCTTGCATACTTACAGCTTTGATGACAGCATCGGGAAACATAATTTTAGGACATTCACATACAGTATCGTCGAAGGCAGTCTTGACCAAGAAATCCCCAGTTTCAAAAAGACGGGTTGAATTCTCAGCTTCAGGGAACGATTCCTTGGGTGTTCTTACTTTTCGGATGTCTGTTTAAGTCACATTAAAATTGTCCCGGCACGAACACTAACAACGAGCACAGTGTCAAATGATTAGGATTCTAGGAATGAGGAATGTCAGGTCGGTGTCTTCTCTCATGTATAGGAATTTTAGTTGGTCACACCACCACTTATCAACAGTGTCGGAAAAAGTTATTGATTGTAATATCTTACCCTCCACAAAGGCTAAAAATGTACTAGAGAGTTTGTGCAGAAATAATATCTGGCGCAAAGGCACAGTATAAGCATTTAGTCTTTAATAAAACCGTTAGTGAGAGTTGTACTCTGTCTATATATGGAGACACAAGCACTGTCAGACAGGTGTTAACTTGTAAACGCACGTGGTTAAAGATAAAAATGTTTCTTCTCTCAATTTGTACTCAACGCTGGCAAAGTTGGGTTACCCCAGTATTCACTGAATGTAAGAAAAACAACATCATATAAAATATTATTACATACTATTCCTCGGATATAACTTACATTTTAAACTGCAAGCGTAGCGCTTGACTTATCGTTTAAATTCCCGTGAAGTAGTTATATTCATAAAATCAATCATCATGAATTAGAAATACCTAAGTATTTCGTCAATACTCAGTGATGAATCTATGCAGTTATAAGTTAGTATTAAAATATTCTCGACTGAGTATTTAGCAGTTAAATTGAATTCATTATACCTACATGAGTTTAAGCTAGAACTTATAATTATTCTGCTCTCCACTGAAACACCTCACTAGAGAATATAACAGACTTATAAATTATTCACTCTGCACAAAAGAACTCGGGAAATAAAATAAGCGATTTAACACTTAATCACTCACAAAATACTAGATATTATATACAATATTTACCTCCACACAGAACTACAGACTAAACCATGAACTAGAATACTGCAATCAAATGGTAGTCTAGAACTCGGCAAAATGTGGCCAAGAAACTCAGACTTCGCCAAAACACAGATATTTGATCTAGCACAGCGATCTGTCTACTGCAAAATTTAGGAGTAAGAATGAAAATCTAGTTTCAAACTGTGGTTAATATCTTAAACCAGACAAAGGATACACGCTATTGCGAGACCCCAAAATCTCCACCTCTCTTAACACCTACGTTACCTTAGACGCATGCCGTAACTGCCAACAGTGCTTACACCTACGTTAACAAACTTAACCGTAGAGCGTGAGTGTCATTGAAAAACTCAGACTACATGTCTCATTCCAGAGCGCCGTGTGAGTGTCAGATCACACTTCACGCCGAGAGACTAGCCTGAAGAAACGCTGTGACCGTTGAAAATGCAGACAACTGTCTGCATCTATGTCTGGCGAAAGCGAATTTAACACCATATTCGTCTACTGCAGCTACTGACATCTGATGCAATAGAATGCATTTTAACACTCTCTCGTCTCGTGCAGAGATTGACCCGTTATGTCATAAATGCGTTTACCAGTATGAGAAAGAAAAACGGTAAAGTGAGAATGGGAAAGAAAATATTTTTCGCAAACGAACGAATGCGAAAAATACAGGAAAAGGATAAAAGAGCGATAATAAAGTAAAGGACACGGGTAGAAAAAAGAAGAGAATAGAGAAAATTTATTGATCATAATCTCTCTGTGACATGGTCCTGCCCTTCTTAGTTTCACTTTCAGTTTTGCTACTACTAAATGGTGATCACTTCCCACATCTGCACCTCTTCTTACCTTCACACCTTGTAATGCATGTCTCCATCTACCATTAATCATGATGTGGTCTTTCTGGTTTCTGTCCCGACCATTTGGTGATTCCCATGTTAATTTGTGAATTTCTTTATGTGGGAAAAGTGTTCCTCCAATGACCAGGCTGTTAATACTACAGAAACTTATTAATTTATCCCCATTTTCGTTTGTTATTCCGCTGCCACATTTCCCCATTACTCTTTCATTATATGTATTGTGTGTACTAACTTTCGCATTGAGGTCTCCCATTACTATAATAAGATCATACCTAGGTGTGTCTTCCATTTCTTTCTGCAGTTGTTGATAGAATTCATCCTTGACCTCTTCATAGCTATCATTCGTTGGTGCGTAGCATTGTATTAATGTAGTATTGGTGAATCTACCTCTCAATCTTAATCTTATCAGTCTGTTGTTGATGGATTTCCATTCCAGTAATGTCCTTTCTATTCCTTTCTTTTGAATAATGGCTACACCTTCATTGTGCTGTCCATCCTCTCTTCCAGAGTAAAGTACTGTTTCTTCTGTTGCTGTTTTAACTTTTCCTGCCCCTGTCCACCTGCTCTCGCTTATCCCTAGAAAGTGTAACCTATAGTATCTCATTTCTGCCGTGACCTGTTTTAGTTTACCCGTCTCATTCATTGTCCTGATATTCCAAAATCCTATTCTTGTATCACGTTTTGCGGTCAGGACGTCCGTTCTCATGTCAGTGGCTTCCTTTCGGCTTTCACCACTGACAGTCATACGAGCCTCAGACTCCGGATGTCCGTCCCGTAGCAAATTTTGTTTATTCGTTGTTGTTTCTGTAACTTAATTTTTTTTTTTTTGGTAACATAGACAGGGGTGTCAG